>JAQFZG010003633.1:0-13214 GCA_034695465.1 Entomobrya nicoleti | reverse complement strand
TGTTTAAGCAGATATGATTTTTTAGCTTGCATTTTGTTATTGAAAGATTTATAAATAAGTTTCCTCAATTAAAAAGCCCCCCAAAGTAGTAATATCAACATGATTTTACAATTCATTTTTCCTGCTCCCAAATTAGCTTACTCAGAAATCCATACGTAATATGCATTTGTAATCAATGAAAGAGTTGCTACGAAAAACGAGCTATAAGCTTAAAGGTAATTTACTTCCTTGTTTAACTTTTAATCTGGGTACACTAATTATCTGCCAGTTGACGACAGAAGGGATTGTTTATATTTGTGACAGGCCACTATATATATTAAAATAAATAAAGTTTTGACTATCAAAATTACCACTCACTTTCTTATGTAAAAAACTTTGATATTATATGAATCCCGAGTATTTTCTTAACTGCTGTTTACTAAAAAACAGGCTTCATAAGTAACCGACAAAAGCTGACGATTCAGCACCAGCAAATAACAGACCATTTTAAAATAAATCCACAAATAAGTATCCCAAATAATGAAAATTCGTATAAAATATTTGCCAAACTTCTGTCGATTAGGAATTATCACAGATCTCCATATCCAAATTTCAAATATAGTACGGGTTTACACAGTATAATATAACATCATTTATAATCTATGTTATAAGTCATTAGAATTTTGCAGACACACATTCGGATCATACGACGGTGACCACAAAGTAATCATTTCGTTGTAGCATTACAGGAATAAACCATACAGGCTTAATGTGAGGAGTTCACAGGACCCAGGAAACTTATCCAAATTTTCTGTATTTTTCCACAAGAAGCTTGAATTAAAACAGGCAAAGTTTTTTTTATAGAAGTACTTGACGTCCTTGTCAAACGGAGGAAAATGGCCAACTTTTACTAAACAGGATAACGTATAGCATACAACCAGAGAATATGGAGGATCGAATGTGTTAATTTCCCCGGAAGTAAAATATTATTATTGTAAAAGATATGGTGCAAATAATATCCGATATATCGAAAGGCAAGATAAACATGAACAGAGTATTGGTAGTTTCATCATATGAAGTTCAAGTTTAACCTGTAATTAAAGCGCACACAAAAAATCGGGAGCGCTTACAAAAACAATTTGAAATTCTGTACGAGACTGTATTCGTTTATTTATAAGTAAATTTTATCGTTACATATTGCAATCACGAAGAGTTATTTGCAAACCAGCATGTTCAAATGTTGTTTGCATAAACGTTTTGAATGATAAGCAAAATTCTAATTTATAAATCAGAGCGCTTAGGTATCTGGGTTTTAGAGGATTGAAAAACTTTATGGTCATCTGACATTGCAATTTTAAATATCTAACAATAACTTAATAGTTTTTGTTTTCTTAGATGGGCTTAGAATCAAAAATTAAAATGCTTCGTGTGTATTTTTTGAAGAGTTTTTAATTAATTTGCTTAAGACAAAAGAATATTAAAAGATATTTACATTAAACATTTTGAATTTAATTTTCTCTACCCAGATCAAGTTCAAATTATAATTGTCGTCATATCAAACATCCGTTGCTCGTTTTAACAGCATAAGTTCTCTACTGGTAAATTCACATCTTCCAGTGGTTTAGAAAAAGTATTTTTCAAAAGTTTTTAAACTCATGCAAGAAGGATGAGCATCGTCAAATTTACATTTTCTTCGAAACGGCTTTATTGATGGAATTCAATTTGATCTGGATCATACCATTTGGTAATTTGTGATAATGCCCTGAAATGAAATTATGTTAGATCCAAATATATATGACTGAGCACATACTATGATTGAAGTGCATGCCAAATTCATCTGCACTCAACAATATGATTTAAAAAGTTATTTATAGCAATTACAAGTTGTATAAGAAATATGGTTTTTTTCGGTACACTCGCAGTTGAAAGGTTAACTTCACAATTAACCTACTTTAGTGTTGGTCAGGTGTGTTGAGTGACGACATGCACTCTCAAATTAGATAATTGTGAAAAAGTCGTGAAACATTTCTCACATTTATAACGCTTTTCACCAGTATGAACTCTCACGTGACTTACTAATTCACCACTACTAGCGAACTGTTTGACGCACAAGTTGCCTTTGTGATCCTTGATTTTGTTATGAACTGCTTTAACGTGTCTGAGTAAGGCCGATGGGTCAGCATTCTGCATTCTTTACAAGTGTGAGGTTTTAAACCCCTGTGAACTATCATGTGCTGGGTCAAGTTATTTTTGTGTGTAAATGTTTTGAGACATTTCAGACAGCTATACTGCTTTCTAATTTTATGGATGTTTTCATGGTTTCTAAAAATATTTTTGTATCCAAAAGATTTGTAACAGACATCACAACAATAGGGCTTCTCTCCCGTATGTCCGTGAACGTGCCTTCTTAGAGCTTGAGCTGACCCCAGATTTCGTCGACATAAGCTGCACTGAAACGGAGTTTCTGTTTTGTGAGTATTCAGGTGATTTTTTAGTTGCCCTTTCTGTACGATTTTTTTCGTACAGTAAGTACAGTTATATTAATGGACTACACTATGAATCAATTGACGCTGTTTTAGATTACATTTGTGAGCGAATGATTTTGGGCAATCGTTGCATGGAAAAAATCTTTTCGCCTGTATGAGATTTAATGTGTCTTCTAAGACCGAATATCTATGTAAATAATTTGTCACACAAATCACAAGTGTATGCTTTCTCATTAGTATGCCAACGATAGTGGTCAAAAAGGCTGCTATTATGCTTTATTACCATGTTACAAAATATACATTGCAAAACATTAGCATGTATATTGGAATAAGCTCTCAAACTGGCCTTTGAACTCAACAGTTTTTCACCAGCAGCACAATTAAAGTTCTCTGCAGCCATTTCGTATAAGTCTGTATAAAACCAGCCAAACAATTATATATACATACATACTTACTCATTTAAACATTTATTAATTAACTAAAATATGTTACAGGAATATTACAAAATTTGGTTTTGAAGTGTTAACATTTTACATTTCATATTGCAACTTTTATTTCAAAACATCACTTTCTATTCAAAACTGATTTAAATGAAGGCTTGTTCACTTATGAAAGCGAGTTATATGTCTTCTCAGGTGATTTGATTGTGCAAAAGCAGTCAAGCATTTTTCGCATTTAAAAGGCTTCTCACCAGTATGAACTCTTACATGAGATACTAAATCGCTACGGGTAGCAAACAGTTTATTACACAAATTACATTTATGTTCTTTGATTTTGTTATGAACTGCTTTAATGTGTCGCTGCAAACTTCCCGGCTGAGTAAAAGACGACCTGCATTTTCGACAAGTGTGCAGCTTCAAACCATTACTCGCTCTTATGTGCTGAACGTTTTCATGATCCTTCAAATCTCCTTTTCGTGCAAAAGATTTGCTACAAATATCACAACGATATGGCTTCTCTCCTGTATGTCCATGAATGTGTGTCTTCAGAGCTTGAGATGTTCCCAGGAACCGGCGACATAAACTGCATTCAAAAGGCGTTTCTGTTTTATGTGTATTCAAGTGGTTTTCTAATAGATTTTTCCGAAAAAACGTTTTGCCGCATTGGGTGCATTTAAAATCCTTTATCCCGCTATGAAATAACTGATGTGTCCTGAGAGTACTTCTGTGAGAGAACGACCTTTGGCAATCGTTGCAATGGAAGGGCTTTTCGCCTGTGTGAGTATAAACGTGATATTTTAAATTCGAGCTTCTTGTAAATGTAACGTCACACAAGTTGCAAAAATGGGGTTTCTCTTTAATGTGAGTTAGATAGTGCTCAAAAAGGCTGCCGGTACTAGTGAACGCTCTGCTACAAAATAGGCATTGGTGAACGTCTTCATGAATATTGGAATGTGCCAGTAGATTTTTCCGTGAAATTAATTTTTTGTCACAAATATCACACTGATAACTTTTCGCAGCCATTATTATTGGGCCCATTGGATTTGATAGATAGATAGATGAATTCGCAGGTATTTTTTGAATTGTGTTATTTGAACACTGACTACTCGACTACACGACTTTCAAACTTGCCCTTTGTGTGAATGCAATGTAGTTGACTAAAGCCAACTTAAACGTTAAATCACCAGAGTGATGAAAGAATGTGACTGCTTCACCTCGCTTGTATTTTGAGAAGAAATCCGCCTACGTGCCAACCTGCATGTTCATATACAAACCATAGGTATGGATAATGAGTACAAATTAGCATCGCATGAAATCATATATGGACATGGTATATTGTGTGTGCACACCAGTTCTGCTGTGTACCATCTCATCTCTTCTACCTGTATTTCAAACTTGAGGAAACATATGACCATTCAACACACGTGAGCGCGCTTAAAGTTCGTTCTGTTTTGTAAAACTTTATTGTCTCTGACACAAATAGTCATGAACACTTTTACAGAATTCCTTGTTTACTTTCTTCCATAAGAGCCTATGTATTGAACGGCTGAACAGCTGTTATTATGGAACAAAGTAAACAAGGAATTCTGTAAAAGTGTTCATGACTATTTGTGTCAGGCACAGTACGTATAGGGAAAAAATAAATGCAAATTTTTAACACTATAGACACAACTAACAGCAATACAGCGGCAGGCTATGAGTAATAAATATTTTTTTTAGTTTTTTTCTTGAGTATTAATTGAAACCGTTATAGATTTCAATTTTATAATTAGCACAGGAATTGTATTGCAGTGTATCATATAATTAAGACTACCGACAATGGTACTTTAAAGCAATGTCACATTAATATAAATATTATTATCTTTATTTCCTCTTTGTAACAAGTTGTCTAAAGTATAAAAATAATTAAATAAGCTTATAGTTTTTCGATAGCTGGTGTAAATAGTATTTAGAGCTTCTTATTTTGTACTGAAGATGAATATTTAGTTCATTTTGACTACAAACTGCATGATATATTCACATGTACCAACTTCTAAAAAGGTTACCACAAAAATTAATATTTCACACAACATGTCATAGCTCAAAACATGAAAGCACAAATAGACACATCACCTATTTTCGCGATTCAAAAGTACAGCACAATTTAGAGGTGCAGCCAATGCTTCAGCTGTTAATCCAAACTCAAACAATACCATTAATGACCTGTAAGCTGTATTGTCAACACAATTTCGTCATTGTATGCAGCAGCATTAAAACAACGTATTAGTTCTAAAACTCAGTAAACTATGTGTACACAGTGAATACAATGTGGATAAAAAAATGCATGTGAACTCAGCTTGCACTCAGGGACCAAACAGCTAGTATGTATATGAAAATGTCGGTCGACACGTAGACAGCGTACTTCTCAAAATACAGTTTTTCAAAATACTTTTTCAGTTTTATCCAGTATATTAGATTACATATTATTGATTACTACATTTTAATAAATGAAACTATTTGTTTTAAATTAGAAATTTTGTATGCTGAGTAAATAAATTATTTTCAACAAAAATATACATATATATTATCCGTAACATTTATGAACATAACCCGGCAACCTTATTAGTGCGAAAGACTCTCCCATTAAAGTTTTATTGCGTTAATATATAAGATAAAGTATATAGGAGAAACAGTGTTCACACAGAATCAAATCATGTAGTTCGTCCAGAGTGCATAGTTTTATTACAATATAAGTTAAGTGGCAAATGACAAAATACGCCAAGATTCTCACAACTTTACCTTAGTTTTATCAGTTTTCCGCAGATTTCAGCCACTTAAGAAACAAGATAGATGAGCACGAAATATATCAGTATAGTATATTATTACTACGCACATTGTAGGAACACGCAAGACTTGAGCTGCTACTCTATTTTTAAACATGTTCTTCTTTACCCATAAACTACAGCCGCAAATCGGTATTGTAAGTAATTACCAATAATATAACAATGCATTGGAGAAAATGCACAGTACAACACCCATGCATGCATAATACAACATGTACATATAAAACTTTACATAGGGTAGTCAAGTACTCAGGAGCATACTATCTTGTTTGTATATGAGCATACAGATCGCATTCCTGTCACAATATCAATGTTGTGAAAACCTTGACATTCGTTCAAGACCCAAGCAACTGAACTGTTCAAGTTGTTTCACTCTGCTATTTCTGTTGAGTGCACTTACAATTGAAATGATTTAACATTGCACCTAAATATTCTGGCAGAAGTTAGTCCTCAGTGGTCACATTACACGGATTTTTTACTAAAAATTAAATCTATCAAAAGTTGGAGAGAAACCGTGAACCAAGGTGTACTTAAGAAATAACATGTGTTCAAGCAAAGATTCATTTGCATTTCATCTACAGTTTTTCTTGTGAAATAAAAAATTTCAGCAAGTATATTCGTTTGCTAACCAGGTACACAAGAAAGCGGCCAAGTGTTATGTTAAATGCTATTTAGCAACAATTAAATATTAAATATTTTATATTTAAAAGTTTAATTTGTTAACCCGACGTTTCAACCCTTTATGTTAAACCTAGCCGTGTGAATTAGACCAAAAAAAAAATGGCTTCAAATGTGCTGCTTGTGATAAAGTGTTTGGTTCAAGAAGAAGTTTACGACGACATTTCAATATACATTCGACTGGTCACCAGTGCTTATTTTGTTTAAAAACATTTGGTAGAATCGATAAACTTTTTACCCACTATCGAAACCATTGTAATGAGAAATCTAACTTTTGCAATTTGTGTGACCAAGTTTTTGCACAAGCTGGCAATTTGAGAAGTCACACTAGATCTCAAACAGGCGAAAAACCCTTCTCATGCAACATTTGTCAAAGTTCGTTCCTTCGTCGATCTAATCTCAAAAGACATCAGTTGCTGCACAGTGGAATCCGAGAATATAAATGCATTCATTGCAACAAAACTTTCGTACAAAAGCATCATTTAGAAGGCCATTTGAACACCCATAAAATAGAAACACTTTTTCAGTGCAACTTATGTCGCCGGTTTCTGGCATCAGCTAGAGCTCTAAAAACTCACATACAGGCACATACTAGTGAGAAGCCTTATCGTTGTAATATTTGTAACAACTCATTTGCTTCGAAAGCAAAGTTACAAGGACACGAACAAATTCACAATCTCAGTAAGCAGTATAGCTGTGAGGAATGCCGCAAGAGATTTACAGACAGAAGTAGTTTATCGCGTCACATGAGAGTTCACAGTGGATTAAAGCCTTACACGTGTGAAGAATGCAAAAAGTCATTTACTCAGCGTAGAAGCTTGCAAATGCACATTAAAGCAGTTAATGATAAAATCAAGCAACACAAATGCAATTTGTGTGACAAACAGTTTGTTACCCATGCTGAACTAGTAAACCATGTGAGAGTTCATACTGGTGAAAAACCTTTCAAATGTGACAAATGCTTCACAGCTTTCTCCCATTCAAGTAACCTCAGGAAACATACGGCAATATGCCGCATGTGAACAAGTTTACCATGAACTTAAATTTAATCGGTTTAGTTTAAGATTTTGCAGAATACATTTTACTGTTTTTAAAGTCAAGCATTTTTTAAGAATACTCGCTAAAATGTTCAATTATTCTGATTATTCAATGCCAAGTTAAAATTACATTTTGAATGATTTTTGGTGTTATTTTTAGTTAGAAATTTTGTATTGTATCAAATCCCAATTTTATATATATGCCATATAATATGTAAATTGTAAGGTTAAAACATTTTGTTGGTTTGTAGAAATTAATGAACAAGAAACTTTTTAATGTATTATTTTTATGAATAAATATTATGAGTTGTGTTTGCGTTAACGATAGTTAGTGCACTAGTATGCATCACGGCTGAGAGTACTGCGATAAAAGATACGAGATTTATTACGCAAGGGTTTTGTTGTTAAAGTTTGCTAGCAAAACAAAAATATATATTTTGGTGTATATAAGCAAGCTAAACATAAACGTATTGTTAGTTTTGTTTGAGAAGTGTTATTATGAAATAAAGTATTTCTCATTTCACACACACAATCACTCCAAAAACTGGATTGCAGTTTATTCGTTTGTGACAAGGAGATGCCAAAGAACCATTGGATAAAAGGAACCGCATGAATAAAACAAATATAAATGTGATATCTGCACAAGTTTTCTCTGATCTGTATGAAATAAAGGGGATTAATGCTGTCTACACTGCTTGGTATGTTTGTAATTAATAACACTTAGCAAAACAGAGGTAAGGTTGTAAATTATGCTCCTTAATCAATGTAATATCGACTAAGACAAACATTAGTTAAATACTACTAATAAAGGTCTTCTATAGGTTCTAAAATGGCATTAGTCACCAGAGCCATGGTGACTTCCTTTATGTATCCTTTATGTTTTGATTTCAAGGGTCGTCTTGATGTTGTACTTTCAGAGTCTTCTGTAGTAGCCGAATCAGGGTCTTCTGTGGTAGTTAAATAAGGTGAACCACAAACGCTTTGACACTTCTGGAAATCGGTTTGTGGGGGTGGTGGAGGCGGTTTTGGTTCTGGTCTATAAAATATAAAAAACTTTAACTTTATTTTAATTATGGTTTATTTATAAGTACCAGGAGACATAATTAGAAATGCTGTCCTGGGAGTAGTTTTGAAACGTTTTTTTTATAAAAAAGAAGTCAACTTCTGCAGATTCTAGATGTTTAAAACGTCCACAATTACAGATACCATTAAAGCGATTATAATGCCCCTGATTTTTTACGTATGTACATTACACACTTATTAGCCTAAATATTGATTTTTTAAGGAAAAGTAATTTCTTAAAATCAATCACTTATTTTGTTTTGTTATTAATGTTGCTGTAAAATAAAAAAATTCTTAAAAAATAGAGCACAATATTTCAACCTTTTTAATTGATGCATTTTTTTGTACGTCAATTTTATGTTAATTTATATTCAATTGTGATCAATAGGATATTTCCTTTTGCGAATTGTGATGATTCTAATGGTTGTAGTTTGCCAGAAGAATTGACGATTGTTATGGCATAAACTTGATAAACTAATTACTTTTGAAAATAAATCTCATAAATGCAATTTAAATCCTATCAAATGGTGAGAGCTCAAGACATTTTGAGCGCTACATGGCTTAAATTCCCAACAACCACAGGCATAAAGCTCGGACATTGTTTCTACTTACATAATACAATATTTTTCGTTAGTATTTTTATGTACGATGGTGACCCAAAAGGCTAGTTTTACTGTTTAAAGTTTTTCTAAATGTCCGCTATATGTGTTTACCTCTGCGTTAACTAGCACGATGAGATAACCGTTTTTTTAAATATAAGCACAAATGTACAGATACACTAGTCCATGATTTCCAAGTAGCGTATTGATTTGGAATATACTTGGTTATTCTTTGACAAAGTATTCTTTATATCTTGATATTTCGGATTGCTGTTATGAAGTTTTAAATTTTACTATCGGGGCAATTCGTAAAATATTCCTGAAGTGAATCGAAGTTTACTTAAACCCACTTTTTGCTGTTTATTCAAATTCGATTTTTTTTAAACTACAGTTGCATACCGTCATTGTTTGCACCAGAAATACAACGTACTCAACACATTATCCAGCAAAACAAGCGTACACACGCTATACAATTTGTACAAATAAAAGTTCATGTGAAGTAGTCGTTGGATCCATACCTCTGGTTTTTATGTGAACATGCAGGTCGACACGTAGGCAACCTTTTTTGTTTAAAATGCAAGCGAGGGGAAGCAGTCACATTCTTTCAACACTCTTATAATAAAATCCTTATGTTTGCTTCAGTCAACTACATTGTATTCATACATAAGACAAGTTTGGAAGTACCGTGATCAGAAGTCAGTGATGACATAACACCTGTCACTTCATTCCGATCTGTGGAGATTATTAAGGAACTTCAAATATTCGAGATAGCCTAAATGTTTGCATTAATTTATGCAAATATCATGCAGTTAATATATTATGCGATCATCAACCGTCATCAATACAAAAAAGCAACTTATAGTTACATAAAAAATCTGCTTAACATATTTATTTGGCAAATTAATAGGTTGTAGGAGTAAAAATTGGTATGAATTTGATATTGATTTATGAGTAATACATGTAAAAGCTTTCTAATATTATAAATTACAAACGGTAAAATTTATGTTTTAATTAATTATACGGTTAAAATCACAAAATTTATATTTAATTTGTCTCATATTATTCATTTTTTTGGTCATTAAACCAAAATTAATTGCTGGAGTGTTAGACGATTTGTATCTGGAAAGTAAACCTTTTATCCTTACGTATTGACTGCAAGTTGCAACGTTTATTTCAACATCACTTTGCAGGCCAAACTGAGCCAGTGGTAGGCTTGCTCACTTATGAACGGTAGTCATATGTTTTATTAGATGAGCTAATTGCTTGAAAGCAGTTAAGCATTTCTCGCATTTAAATGGTTTTTCACCTGTATGAACCCTCGCATGATTTACTAATTCATCCAACGTAACAAACTGCTTGACACACAAGTTACATTTGTGCTCCTTGATTTTTTTGTGAACTCTTTTAATGTGTTTATTCAAGTGTTCTTGCAAAGCAAATGGCTTCCCACACTGTTCACAATTGTAGGGTTTTAAACCACTGTGAATACTCACATGTTTGATTAAACCACTTTTGAATGCAAATTTCTTGTGACAATCATGACATCCATGCTGCTTGCTGACATTGTGGATCTTTTTATGTTCTCCTAATTTGCCTTTCCGAGAAAATGATTTGCTACAAATATTACAACAATATGGCTTCTCTCCAGTATGTCCGTGAACGTGGATTTTAAGACTTCCAGCTGATGCCAGAAACTTGTTACACAAATTGCACTGGAACTGTGTTTCAGTTTTGTGTGTGTTCGAATGGGTTTCTAAACTACCCTTCTGGGCGAATGTTTTTTCACATGTTGTACATTTAAACCCTTGACTTCTACTATGCAGCAACTGATGTTGCTTGAGATTATGGTTGTGAGCGAACGACTTTTGACAAACGTTGCATGAAAAAGGTGTTTCACCTGTATGAGATTTGATGTGAATTCTCAAATAAGAAATATTTCTAAATGATTTGTCACACAAATTGCAAAAGTCTGGTTTTTCTTTAGTATGTACGAGATAGTGTTGCACGAGGTGGCTGAAAAAATTTAACACTTTCCCACAAAATATACATGGGTAAACATTATCATGTGCTTTTAAATGTCGTCGTAAATACTCCCTTGAAGCTAAAAGTTTTCCACAAGCAGCACATTTGAACTTTCCTCCAGCCATGTTGATTTAGTTTTCACAAAACAAGTAAAAATATATTTGGTAAAACCCACTTTGTTTGGAATAAATTGACACCTTTACTTTTGATTTTTGAAGATATTTGATATTTAAAGATATTTAAAAAGTGTGTAATTAAACTTTAAATTATTACGAAATGTTACATAACTTTGCAATCTTAACTTTCTATCCGATTTTTCCTGACACCAAATAGTTTTAACTTTCAACAAACACAACTTGGCGTACTTTTAGTATTAAAAAAATGATTTGAGTTTTAAACACTGCCTTTAGCCGTTAACTGAAGAAGTAGAGTATTCAGAACTTTGAAGAAATGTGATTTTCTTCACTTGTGCATTTTGAGATGAACGATGCTTGCTGTCGACAAATAATACAAATGTTTGGCTCCCGAGTGCATGATTTTTTTACCTGAGCATTTATGTGTGCATTTTGTATTATGTGTGCACAAGTGTTCTTTTAGATATTTTTCTCGTGTAAGTGATTGTATTGCTCGTACGCGCAGCGCAGTATTCAACTATAGTTTGCAAGTCAGTAAAAAGAAGAAGAGTAAGAGATCTTTTACCTCACGCGTATTTTAGGAAGAAGCATGCATACGTGCCGCAATGCATGTTCCTATACAAACCACATAATCTAAATATTTATTTGTGTTATACAACAGCAGATGTCTTGCTGATTGGGTATTTTCAGTGGGCTTTTAAAACTTTATTGGTGTAAGATTTTTAAGATGAAATAGTAGATTGAAAAAAAATCCTACGTGGCTTAGGCCTTGAAAATTTCTGAGCCTTTTCTTTTAACTTGCATTTTAAGAGAAGCGATGTCTACAGGCCGGCTTGCATGTTTCAGTCTTTTAGTAGCGTTCATACATAAATTTTTTTATGAAGCATTGCTAAGCACAGTGGCCAGACATAATACTGTTTACACATCAAAAAGATGTCTAGAGTGTTATTGAGCTAGAATTTAATGAAGTTCTATAAAAAACTGTTTAGTGTTGATATTTTTTTGATATTTCCTTCAGCAAAAATTAATAAAAATTAAAGTGTACGAGTTAATTTAGCCCATCCAAGTTCGGTTTTATACATTTGTAAAAGTTTTCATAGTTTCTGGTACAACAAATAAAAATGGCTAAAATGACCTCCAAATGTGCTCTCCATGAGAAAAAAATAATGCCAAAGGAAAAGTTTAAGACGACATTTATATATCCATGCTAATGCTTACCAATTATTAACCATTGAAATACCATTGATGCAATTAAATTCGCGAAATGTTATTATGAAATTTAAGTCAAAAATAAAAAATATGAACGTCGAAAATTCAATGAAAAATATCTGATCTGCACCCTAATGTTTGTTGCTTCAAAATTCCAGCAATTTGTCAAATTTATTTAGTAAAATGCTTAACATTACTAGTAAGATTAAATATAATTTACCATGTTTTTCAATAGTTTTTTTGTGTTAGCATTGATTAAAACAGTACATTGTAAAAAGTAGGTATACACATGCACATATTAAACTTCCAATATTGTCCAAATTCTAAAATATATAACTTGTAAGCCACAGCCACATATCATCATTGTATGTACCAGCAACAAACAACATATTAGAGAAAACACACAGCAGAACAAGTGCACATACAGAATTGATTAGGTGCACATTAAATCTCATGTGAAGCAAGCGTATACTGAGAAACGATATATAGAGTATGTGCATGAACATGCAGACCGTCACGTAGACATTTCCACTTGACATTTTAGTTGAGCAAAAACTCCTACACTCGCCTCTCAACCTGGTTAATTTGTTTAGTCCAGTTTTTTGTCTTAGTGTTTTAGTGCATGCACTCAAGTTACTTCAGAGTTGCACAGACGTGAATGGTTACAAAACATTTTTTTATTGGAATAGAAACCTTGCAATAGTTTCAGATCACTATGTCAAATATCGGGGAATATATCCGTTAGC
>JAQFZG010003632.1:0-13214 GCA_034695465.1 Entomobrya nicoleti | reverse complement strand
ATTCTTGATTAACAACATTTATTTTATGTAATTTAATTATCGTTCTAATTTCAAAAATATATGAAAAATATGCTTCCTGTAAAAAAGGAAACAAAAGTATCCCGGTTTCAATTTTGGAATTCGACCAAAATAGTCTAGCATCCTTACATATAATGTCTTAAGTATAAATTTACTGAACCAAAGCCTCGTCCTCTACGAACACCAGGACCTGTAGGCAGATAATTGTATTTACGAAGTTTTAAATACTTGGGTTAGATTTGCTTAGACAAACCTTTTGTATCTAACGTTTAGTAAAACGTTGTAAAAATACACTTCTATCGTTGTAAATAAGCTATACTTAATTTTTACTTATGCTATAAACTTTAATTTACCCAGAAATACAAAATTATTGCCACATTAATCAAATTCATTAGAATCTATTACAAATATATTGATAAAAAAATAACATTTTATTCAAGATAATCAAGTACATATACGACTTTGTGAAATATAAATAAATCAAATTATTTTTATGACATTATTCAGAATTGGTTGGCTGCTTAACCAACGATATTTTACAAACATAATATGGTACATTTTCTAGTTTTTGTGATGTTAAATGTTCCAACCATTAAAGTTCTGACAATGATCCAGTATTGAATAAATATGTTTCCAGATACTCTAAATAAACATGCAATAGGGATTCTCGATGTTGTTTCTATAAAACATTTGATTTATAACTAACATGTTTTATAAAAGACACAATATTTAAGAATTCATATTCGTATAGCTCACAAAAGTTGAAGAGCCTTTCCATGTACACTGTGTCATAAAACATTTACATCAGATCACGCCTTATAATATCATACAAATAATTATAGTGTATCAATTTACAGCCGAACCTATCCAACATAATATATGCATCAGTGAATGCCTTTTGTAAACTTTAAACAAAATCTAAAAAGTAATTTTTCAAGTGTAGTAACCCTTTAGCTGAGTATTTCAAAATCCCTTTTTGAACACTTGAGTACATTTAAAAGCATAGATAGAGCAATGCAAAAGCTCACTACACAACAGCAGCACTGCACTGCAAAGTGGATAGACTTTTACCCAGATGTAGATTTCATGAACAAATTGCTGAACCCTAGGTGACACTTGCTTTAATTTTGATTTACAAATACAAATGAACTTCTTTAAATGTTCTTAATCAATCTACGACTATGCAGGAGAAATATTGTCTATTCACTTTCTTCAATGAAATTTATTCATAGAATACATCATTTGTAAAATTTATGAAACATTTAAGCAAGTTGTAAAAATAGCAAGCTAACAATAAAACTCTAAACATATTATCAACGTTACATGAAACATTTATCCAAGTCGCATTGAGGAACGAAATTATTTTTCGAATTAGTTTTAAATCACTTGTATCTCTTTGCATTCAGACGAATGAAGATAAAAATACAAATACTGGTTAAAAGTGTCGTATTTAAAATTAAAAAATTGGGTATGCCTTTATTTGGAATACAATATCCTGGACCATGTTATTCATGCAAGTTAATATTTTGTCGCGAAATGTTCATAGTAGTTTCGACAGCACATTGGTAAAATTATGAAGCACTTAAAAATTAGTAAATAAAAGAACAGTATTTCGTTTAAAAATATCCATTGTAAACTATCGCTACAAACTATAAACATTATAAATTAAGCATTTGCCTGAAAGTTTTTTGTAATAAAGTCAGTTATTTGTCACACATTTTGAGAAACTATTGACATTTTGGAATTTCATACTAGAAAAGCTTAAAATGATCGTTATTTCAGATTATAAGCTGTCACAAAGAATCCCAACTGACATAGTATGGCTCAACATCAGAAATAAAATATTGTAGAACTTTATGTTAAAAATCGATTCTTGGACCCTTTAAGTAAGTTGGATAAACCTGAATGGGATTCAAGCTTGCTTAATATATCGTACTTGCAATTCTGTTAAATTTCTGGGTAAGCACGAAAAGCAATGGAAAAGCAATTTAGAAAGCAATGGATATTTCATAATAAATCGATAGAGACGAAGAGGAAAATTTCTGGGCTAAAACTGTAAACTCTTTTGGGTTTGGCATTAGTCAACATGCAGAAGTTATCCAAGGTAGACGCCATGCGGCTTAGGCCAATATAAATTTAAAAGCATCAAAAAACCAAGCAGTTTTCAAAGCCGTATATATATTACTGAAACCAAATCAGTTTCCTTGCTGTCGTTTAATTCAATTTTTGATTTAATCTAAAAGCCAATATTATAATTAAAGAAGTTAGATGTGTACAACCAAAATACTAAGCATCTCCTGGAATCTTTGCTGGTCATCAAAATAGATTAATCTGTAACTCAATTAGGAATAAAAGGTAACAGAGATTACGATATTTAAATATCTCAAAAATGGGGACATTTAAAACAATTTTAAATAAGTAGTTTTCAGAAAACTGTTTAAAAGCACATATTCAAGACGAACAACTGGTAAACACATGTGGCCATTTCTGCTGGAAAATAGATATTCAAAAGTTATTCAAATGCACTTTCGTGGTAAAAACTTTGCAATGCACTAAATTAAAGAATTCGGAGACCAATTCAAGCAGTTTATCAATACAACGTTTAATAGTATGTACTTGATCTTACTAACGCAGCGACAATTTGTTGCGTCCAAGAATAGTTAATAGCTAAATAATAAATATGGCTGTTCTTGTTTAATATCGATTTTTACATATTGAAAGCTGTCTAAACGGAAAGCGAATTACATTTCGCTTGTATTTATTCGATTTGATTTTCTTGACTTTTTAAATGAGCACAGAAATCATAACCACTCAAGTCTGCAATAAAGTTGATGGTGAAGAAACTTAAACTTTGCCTAAATTTCAACTCCTATAGATCGGAACTATTAGTCCAAAAGAATGCTTAAGCCAAACACACCTTAATCACATAAGTAAAAAAGGAACGCTGGCTGAAATTGTATGAAATTTTAAAAAGTTCAAATTGGATGTTTAAAAGTACGTAGAACTACACCAAAATTTACTGCAGATATTACCGCAAACGCTATTATTTTGGATTAATTTACATGAAAACTTTTTAGTTCAATACAAAAAAATAACTGCATTTCAAAGGTACAGGGCACCCTGTAAATATTTTGAACCAGATCTTTGAAAGAAAAATGAAAGGAAAATCAGGAAATTATATTAGTTTCGCCGTAAAGACAAACGTTTGATCCTCCAGAAGCCACAAAATGTATTGCGTCCAATGGTTTAATAAAACTTGAAGAAATTGAGTATTTGTTATACTATCAGAGAATTTCAGTATTAGATGAAGAAATTTATTGCAGTTTGAATCACTAGATAATAAATGAACTATACATCGAAAAACCAATAGCATTTAATTTCCGCAGGCATTAATATTTAGTACTAAAACTCAGGATGATCTAAACAGTAAACAATTTGTGAAATATTTCTAAATATTCTAAGTATTCAAACATTAAACAAAAAACTGTTGTGTTAAACGATAAAACATTATAACTCTTGCAAAATAGTGCGCAAACTTTATTTTACGTAAGCTTTTTTCTAATATTTAAGAGACTGTCGGGAAAAAACAAAGTTAAAACGAAATAAATAAAAAAGTAACCAAAGCCGCGAAATGTATTGCTGCTAACGGTTTTAAAGTGATTTATAATAGCTTAAATATTACAATTTACGAAAGTTAATATTTCTAGTTGAGTTTTCTTGTCAACTCGTCCAAATCTTCCAATTTTCGTATAAACTGAAGTTCAACTTGAAAGTTTAAATCATTAAGGAAAATATTGTAAACCGTCAGTTAAAGAGGTAATTTAATGCAGACGTACTAAAAGATATATACAGTAGAACGAAACAAAGGTATTCTGTGAGAGGACAATGTAAACCTCTCAATGAAACATGTGTAGTTAGACCAATTTAGATAAATACGTTATTGTACGGTATTGTATTAATTAATAACGTGTAAATGTTTCAGAAAATGAAAATTGTTACAAATTTTGAAAACGTAAAACATTATTTTTGAAGCCGCTTACTGATTTTATCAGTACATGGATCTAATTTTATTTTATTACTTGTTTTCTTAAACCGACTTATTTAATTTTTACTTTGTGTCCAGATCCTATATATTGATATAGTTTATAAGTTTATCGCATAAGTCAATTGCCACTAAAAATTATGCACATTTAGTTTTAGATTTTCTTACCACTGCCCAATGTTTATACATCATGATTTTACTTGAAATACTTATTAAGAAGAATTTGACAAGTTGATGAAGTTGTTCTAAGCTGTTAATAAATACAATTTATTAATAAAATTACTATAATTAGTGTCCACTTGGCAAAGACGAGTCAAAGAGGAGTTTTAAAGTGTGACATCTGTGAAGAGATAATTGGAAGTGCAAATTGTACCAGACATAAAAGAATTCAACATCCAACTTATCCGCAGCGAACCAAAATATGGTCGGAAAATTACTTTGATTTATAAAGATACTTGTGACTTTTGTCCGTTGAAATTTACATGTGTATTAAGTAAGGAAAGTCATATGAAAGCTGTTCATGTACGGCCGAGTAATCAATTATTTGGAAAGAAAGCTGTCAACAGGTGCAATATATGTGGGGCAATAGTAATAGAAAGAAACTTACCTGCGCATAAAAAGCGTAGACATAATGTAGGCAGTAATTGGGGAAACTGGTAACAAAAAAGGTTAAGTGTGCGGTTTATGGTATTAATTACACAAGGCACAGAAATTTAGGGTGACATTTAATAAAAAATAAGAGACGTGCAAAAATAAAATATGAAAATGTACAAGTAAATGTAATAAAAATATTCGAATAAAATTAAATCCCAATTAATAAGCAATAGTTGTTAGATTTAATAATTTAGTCATAATTCGAAAAAATGAGAATTGGAAGAAAATAATTGGATAAAAAAATTGGGATTTATTTGGATCATACGATTGGAAATAAAATTTATTGAAAAATGCTGACTTCGGCTAAAAACAGTAAATGTCTTATTTTGGTGGGAAAAATACTGACAGCGATTTAAAAAAACAGTAAATGTCATATTTTGATGGTGGGAAAAATACTGACAGCGATTTAAAAATAACAGTAAATGTCATATTTTGATGGTGGGAAAAATACTGACAGCGATTTAAAAATAACAGTAAATGTCATATTTTGATGATGGGGAAAATACTGACAGCGATTTTAAAAAATCAGTAAATGTCATAATTTGATGGTGTGAAAAATACTGATTTTGTTCACATTTCATTTCATTTAGTTTTCCTTAGAGAACCTTCATTTTGAGGGAAATGGAGCATACTATTTTGCAATAAAAATTGACAGGTAGGTCAACACGTGTATGATTAATTTTTTCTGACGTTAATATAGCGTCACTCCATACAATAAATATATAATTGGTGGCTATCAAAAATATGCAGAACTTTGTTACGCAATAGGTAAATCGACTAAAAAAGTGACAATAAAACTATTATCTATTTATTATACGTATTAGCGTCTATGTTTATGTTTTCGAGCAATGGTATCTCACATTTTTAATATTTCATTGAATATAAACTAGTTATACGTATAATTATTTTTCGCTTTTAACCCAATTATTCTCTCATTTACTTTATGTCAGATATATGTTTGAGCTCTTAAAATAGTAGCAGTATTATTAAAGAATACTAATTAAGCAATGATAATATAAAAACAGGTATTTTGTGACTGCAAAACTATTTTGATTTTTTAACTTTCCATAACACCAAATTCCATTAATAATAAAAGCTGCTTTAGAATTATTTACTTTAAGATGTGTCAACCAGTTGAAAGCGCTTGTATTTATTGGTGTATACCCTTTCAACCTTATCAAAGGGAGGGACAGGGAGGCAAATAAGACGAAGGTGCAGGGTGATTTTTTTGGGGATGGCTGAGTTTGGAGGGTTATGCGACTCGTTTAAGGCTTTGTCAAGGGGTGGAGGAGCATGAGTAGAGACTTGTCAGAAGGAAAGAACGAATAAGGATATTAGGTAGGATTAAAAGGAGGGAGTGCTGGCTGGCGCATACGGAGTGGAAGCATGGGAGGTTGGTAGATATGGTGGGAATGATGTTGAAGGCGAGTAGAATCAATATGGAGGGGGGAGTAGAGGCCATTGCCAAGAAAATGGCTAAAATATTTGAATAAATAGTTATTTGAGCAGATTTTGAAATCATTTTTACTATTGTTTTTACTTGGTATAAGGCAGCTGCCAACGCAGCGCCCAACATTGATCCAATTATATAGACTGTGTTTAGAAAAATAAGGTAGATTATTTAGTTTAAGAGAATATTTTCCAAAAAATACAAAGTTTTAGTAAGTTCAGCGATGAACATTATATGTAATTATACTAAATGTATATGTATTGCGACCCGTTGTTGATTTTTTCTATAATTTTCATGTTCATAAAAAAGCGGACCAATGCTTCTTGCAGGACAAATTTTCTTTCAGGTGCGAACATTTTCTTCTTTTTTTTCGTTTGAAATGTGCTTTTTTCAATTTTTCGTCAGCTGCTCGTTTAGCATTATCCTTTTGCAATCTAGTTCGTCGCACAGTGGAAACACGAGTACTAGATGATTCCATTGTTTAATTTTGATAGGTTTTTGTGACGTCTCTGTAATTGAATTTATTGTTGCTTTATAAATATCAGCTCAGTCACTGCGGTTTTATTTTATGGAAAGTTGAAAATATGTTTTGGTAAGATAGCGCAATTATTTGTGTGCAGTCACTTTACACACGTGCTTATCAAGAAAACCACTCACAACTTAACTAAAAGTAACCGTGAATTTTGTAGATTTTTTTCATAGATTAACCTAAAATCGAACAAATACATACTAGTTTAGATTATGCTCAATATGAAGTATATTGCAAAAGCAATAAATGCATTACACACCTTCACTTCACCTTCTATATATCATTATATAGATGTTTCTCAGTGTACAACATTATGCATTCACAAGTTACAAAGTATTTAATGTAAATGTAATAGAGAGACAATGTATTAGATTTCCTTAATACGAAAACTAAATATGTGCTTTAAAAATATGTATATATGGGATCTAATATAATATCCGCTGTAACAATATTTTATGGTTTTTGTTCTCTCTGTAGTATGGGATATTTACAACAAAATATATCAGATTAGAAAATTAAGTTCTTATATCGAATGAGCGGTTTGATTATTCTTGTCTTTATGCTCCTTTCTTCTCAATTAAATTCCAGTCTACTATTTATGCTTCGTGACAAAGTTGCTCAAAAACGTTTTTGATAAATGAGAGATGCAGACATTCCACCCACGATTGGGCCAAGATAATAAACCCAATCGTTATCAACATCACCAGTGATAATACTGGTTCCCAAACTACGTGCTTGGTTCAAACTGGCTCCGGTGAGAGGCCCCTGTAAAACACATTTATATTTAGTTCACTTAATCTTTTTTGTTCAAAATAAATTTATACTGAGCATGACTCATCTTACCAAACACATTGCAACAGCACAGACACCCATTGTCAAAGGTATGGATCCTAAAAGTGCAAATTAATTTAAATCATTACAAACCAATATTATTTTTAGAAAAAAAAAGATTGTTAAGTGAAAGTATCCTCACTCCTAATATCTCTCCTGTTCTCGTCTTGACAATGAAAGCAGTGAAAATGAGTACGAATGTTGAAACGATTTCAAGGATGAAACCCTGAATTGGAGATATTCCTTCGGCAAAGTGCGTAGCTCCAAAATCCCCTTCCACAGGGTCAGGAAGCACGGCCTATGAATATAAAGGATTAATTATTAAATTTAGCTATTACAATTTTGCAGCAAATGAACTTCATGTTTTCAGTCAAGTTAGTAGTATTTCTTGACATGTTTGCATATTAACTTATAAATCAATTTGATGACAGACTATTGCATTAATACGAAGTGCGATTAAAATATCAAAAAACGACTAAATTTTTATGCAATAAAAGTCGACACATACTTATTTTTTATTAAACATGCTTGATGTAATAATTTCATATTTGGAAATTAGGGTTAACCTTGAGAAGTTCCAGCTAAGCCGCCGAGACACTGAATTACAATGTACATGATCGCTTTGTTACTAATCATTTAATTCTTTGTCTATGATCGCTTTGTCAATAGAAATCTTTGCCGTGACTAGCGATGCCATGGTAACTGCTGGCTTGATGTCACACGAAATGCCACCCAAAGCATAGTAAACAAAAAACGGGGGAAAACAATAGACGCTTGAAGCCTTTTACTACTCTACAGTGTCTTCTGAAAAAGCCGAATGCACGCACAATTTAAATTTGCAGCTTTGTGCTGGCATTGACACTTAATGTTTTGTATAACTGGTTGTTACTGGTTTTTAAGAGTATGGTGTCATCTATTCTACTATAACACATAGCATCCCCAATTTATTCACGAAACTGACACAATGACAAATGCCCATAAACTGCATTCCGCATCCCTCCTCTTCAACTATATCTCGATATTAATATAGTGGAAATTCTTACAGTAGAACGTTGCTACAGTCGACTTTTTTAGTCGAACTGGTTAATTAGTCGACCGAAAATTCAGTCGAAATTTTTTAGTCAACGAAGCTTTAGAAGAACTATTTTTGTCGAATGAAGATTTAATGGGCCAACGTCATCAACAGATATTTATATTTATGAAACTGCATTCAGCTATGGCAATGTTGAATTCATTTGAAGCGAGTAGGATTGTACTAATGTCTTCTATATTGTATGGCGATTTAACTAAATAATTTTTTATAGTTCATGTTGTTCATGTTTCTAATATTTCTGCCACACCACCAACACACTTATTACTGATAATGTATTTGTAATTCATATTGTAACCATTCTGTTTTGCAAAGTGACTGTTTTGGTGATTTTGCGGCACTCAATGATGATAGTTATTATTTAAAAAATCCAAGAAAAATGCAGGTTGAAGTTAGTGTTCAAATAACTTATCAAGTGCATTTCCGGGCAGTAAAACTGACGATTGTTAGAGGTAATTATAATCTTTTGATGCCTCTGCAAACGTTGGTTGAGCGGATTTTAAATCTTGATATGCTAACATCAGTGGTTTTAAGAGTCTTGATATTTTCGTTCTTGTACAAGAGCCAAATAGTTAATCTGGCCCTAAAACAATGAAAGATCTTTGTATTACACGCTTGTTAGTGGGGTTCGAATTTTCATTCCGATGCGCTATTGCTGACGTTGGCAACACGACGTACTGTGTTTGTAGGTTAGCTTGCAACTAAGCTTATGCATGTTGATATGGCTTCAGAGACGTCGCTAAAAGTTCAGTTTCCACAGATGTCTTTATACTTTATACAGATGCTCATTCATTGGCTTGAAAGTAAGCAATGTTATTTGTTTATACATAATTGTTATTTGATATAATTTATTGCCCTACTGCTGTACTTATCCTCAAAAATGCACATAACATATCATTAACATATACATTCAAAATCCGGTTTATTTAAGCAAATAAACCTGCATGAAATTCCGAAATTAAGAACACAAAGGTGCTACTAATGTGTTTAGTACTTCATGATTCATGCGCATGTGTATCTTGTGACAACAAAATGATAAGAAGCATGATGTGTTTTGAGTCATGCACTGATGATTCAGGAGGGATGTCAATGTCCCTCAGAAAAAATCCATCCATGAGATAGTACAGCCAATTGTTTTAAGCCAGTGATAACAAATTTCTGATAAAAATTGAAATCATAATCGCATTACAACTTCCTTTCTCAGAACTAGTTTATTACCAGTAGTTCAAAATATAGAAGGCATCACCAAACCCCCTGCGTAGTTCCGTAGAAGACGTATTTATTAAAATCTTCATTAAGTTAAATCAGAAGTCTAGTATTCAGATTAGTTTACAACGACCTGACAACTTTTCTAAATTGTGACTTGTATTCCTAAACAGGAAAAACCAATGTTTAGTGTTGCATCGTTTTTTATTGTTAAAATACCTAAGCCAAATGGTAAGTTATAGATTTAAACCATTCATTTCACTAAACATACTATATATAGCAAATATTCACTTTATTTTAAAATATAATTAGCCACAATTATTTAATAGCAGAAAACACTTTAGACTGTAGCTCAAGCTTTGATATACAATTGCTCGGATAAATTGTTAAACAATCCTTTGTTCCAGTTCTATGTTCATGACAAACAAAAGTTGATAACAAGTCGGACAGTGATAACTTTTTATCGTACTTATTCAGAAGTGATGACATAAACAAAATGTATCGAAAGCCAAATGTTCAGTTAAGCTGTAGCTTACCACAAGAGTAAGCAGTAACTAGTTTGTAGTGCAAGTTTTAACATTATAATATTGAACTACATGCCTTCTTAAGTTTATATAAGTTAAAATTATAACTTCATTGTACTTACCATTTTCGCTTTAAATTTATTAGGACTAAATTTTGTTAGAGCACTTGGCGATTTGATAATTTTGTTTCACAGAAACTAACAAATACCAATATTAATTTTAAAAGTTCAAATTCAAATTTTATGTGCCTGTTTTTTCAAACGCTTGTAATAATTATTATCTCGTTCATGTTAGCTGTTCGTTTTATATGTTTATTCACAGTCATCACTGTTTATTTATTCGCACACTGCATTTGGCTTATTATCAACCAATTTTGATAGAGGTGATTAGGTTTATCAGTTTATTTGATCAACCCAACAAACAGCAGTTCATACATTTCACAACCAGTGTAAACAATAAATTGAACTCCACATACTACAAAGGTAACCAGCCTCAAAATTTCTTTTAATTTAAACGACAATAAATAATTATTTGCATTTTATTTACTTTGGTTTAGGTAATCACTACAAGTTTTATATAGCATTTACCCACCAACTCACAATAATATACAAAACGGCATTCAAGCAATCAGTGACAACCGATTAAGCATTTTTGGAATCATGGCTAATGTACTAATTGGTGATGCAGGTACAAAAAATATAATATAATTTCAGATACAATATATGCATTTCTTAAAGTTTTTGAAGTCTAATACGGAATAAACTTTTTTATAGACTGTAGGGTTAACGAAGTATTACAAATATTTGACGAGATTACTATACAACTAATAATGAACAGTGAGTGGCAAACGCTTGGCGTGTTTTTGGACACTTCTTTAAATTTGATGGAAGATCTAAAGACACAGTTAAAGCTGGACAATTTAAACACAACGAATGCAATAAAAGCGATCTTGATGGATTGGGGATCTCGCATGTCAAGACAGGCGACGTTAGGGGCTCTGTTAAATGTTATTGAAAATGTTGGCGAATGGATGATTCTGGAAGGTATGTCTAAATTTTTAAACCAATATTAATGAAAATGTCCATACTATACATCTATCTTATTTTACATGTATATACGTAACTGTACCATGCATGTATTAGACCGACTACAACAACTAATTATCCAAAAAGCAAAAATATGGAATGACCTAGATGAGCATTCAAAAAAGACTGCATTAAAATCGAAAGTTGCTTATCAGGGGAAAATACAAACATTGAGTTCATTACAAGGATCCATGACAGAGACAGAGTTTGAAGGTTTTTTGAACGCCCAAATTGATCAAAGAAACATCCCTAAACTTTTTAAAAGCGGGGTTGTAAGCCTTGGACGAATAAAAAGGGTATTTAAAGTAACTAAACATACAAGGTAGCTCCATGGATTGTCCAAAGTTGTATTATTCCATTTATTTGGCTTGTAATTAAAAACAGAATGTTCAAACCAGCCAGTGAGAAACCCCATTTTCAACACTATCAACGGATCCCAATGCAATGGCTTTACCATTATCAGTAATAACCGGCACAAGTCCTGTTTTGATTCCAGTTGCGTCTGCAGCTGGATCATCAGACTCCATTCTCAAAGCTGAGGCTTACAAACCCACACCTCAATTAAGTATTGCCATAGGAACATTTTTAGCTTCAAACACAATTCCGGAGACTCAAATAACTCAGGATTTTGAGACTCCATCTGACATTCAAGCATCCAAAGCTACTGAAAAAATAAAATATTTCACATCCGATATATTGGGAATAGGATCTGGAGGCACGAATGTTTACAAGGGAACCTTTGGACAGCGTGATGTTGCAGTAAAGGTCATATCCAACTTTAAAGATGTATCAGAAGCAGAAAATGAAACTAAAGTTTTAGTGCTTTGCGATCAACATGAAAATATTGTACGTTACATTCACTCCGAGAAGACTTTCGATGGATTTCTCATAGCTCTTGAGTTGTGTCAGAAGTTCACACTAGCTGATTGGGTAGATGATTCATCTTGCATCCATACTCACATTGAGCCACTAGAAGTTTTAAAACAGGCTACACAAGGGTTAGGATTTCTTCACCAAATGAATATTATTCACCGAGACTTGAAACCGTCCAACATTTTGTTCTTAATTCGAGCAAATTTTAAAATCTCAGATTTTGGTATAAGTCGAAACATAAGTCCGGGAAGAAATATAAGAACGGTTACGAGATTTGGGGGTACGTCAGGTTGGACGTCGGCTGAAATGCTTGAAGTAGAGTCAATATTAAGCAAATCCCGTCGTTCACAAGACAAGGAGAAAATGCCCAAAATGGTTTGTTAAAATACAGTTTAACTAATCGTATATATTTAACTTAATTTTACAAAACAAAAAAATAATGCTTTGATTTTAGACTAAAAAGATTGACATTTTCTCACTGGGCTGTATCTATTA
This sequence comes from Entomobrya nicoleti, assembly GCA_034695465.1. Taxonomy (NCBI): domain Eukaryota; kingdom Metazoa; phylum Arthropoda; class Collembola; order Entomobryomorpha; family Entomobryidae; genus Entomobrya; species Entomobrya nicoleti. The sequence goes on along the minus strand of JAQFZG010003632.1, from coordinate 417 downwards.
CTTTGTGCTCACCGAAGGAGAACATCCGTTTGGAGACAAGGAACGTTTAAGAGATCATCTGATAGAAATGAACCAGAATGTGCTTGACACAATAAACTTTGAACACTACAACTTGCGACTACGATGCAATTTATCATTGTTGCGATTCATGATTGCCAAGGATCCGAACGTAAGGCCAAATGTGGATTACATTTTAGCCCATCCAATTTTCTGGCCTCATAAGAAAATGATTGATTTTATCGATGAAGTGAGTAATTTTGTCAACAAACCCATACCAGCAAATGAGGCCCTCTGTGCCTCTTGTGTTGACAAGCTGGAAAAAAATTATTTTCCCCAAATATCAAATGGTTCACTGGATGGATGGTTTAGCTTACTGGACGATACACTCAAACCTGAATTTACCAAACGGTATAAGTT
>JAQFZG010003631.1:0-13214 GCA_034695465.1 Entomobrya nicoleti | reverse complement strand
ACTAGTCATAATAATGAAATTTCTTTATGAAATGTGAGCTCAAAACTTAAGTCATGTAGTTTTAATGAATCATTGTTCTTTTATGTGTAATAATCATTTTAACCACACTTTTGTTTCAAACGATGACAATAAAGTATTGAATTAAGATGGATAAATAGACAGGATCCAATTAAACCCAAAATTAAGTTGACATCACCAGATAAGAAGAATATGTACATCTACATATTTTTAACCATGTAAAAAGATTTTATTTCAAACTGAGAAGTTTAAAAATTCCAAAAGCCGCTACCCTAACAACTTTTGACGCTTTTGTTATGGTCATCCTTCGAGTTAATTATCCATAATTTGGCTTTGAAAATTCTACCTATTTATTTGACATTAATTCCAAGAAACTTTCTTTCGATGCTTGTTGAATGGATTTTAAACAACATTTTTTAATTGACGCGTTAAAACTAATGCTCATTCAATCATTGCTTCAAAATATGCTTAAGAAACGTACAATGAGACCCAATTTCATGAGCAAATATATACTATGTTGACATGAGCAAAACGAATGTTGCCCGATGCGTAATAATACAGTTGTTAGGCGGAAATTCAAGGAAATTTCAAATGTTTAATTAGCGCATTAGCATATTTTAAATATTTTACGGACTAAAATACATGGTAAATGAAATTAATATTTGTAAAATTTTATTGCAAGGCAAATATAATATACTTACATAAAAGAACAACTTCTTGTCAAGAGAACTAAATACTTTGAAAATTCTAAATAAAATGATTCTATATTTTGCAATATTTTAAAAATTATTGTCGAAAAAATCCAAAGTCTTTTGTAACTTACTATAATCTAAGAACAACCGCTACTTTTAATGAGAAGTAGGAACTTTACAAATTTTTCTTTGGTCTTATCTTTAAATATGATTGAATTAAATTAAAACAATCAAAATAAATTTTTATTTTGTAATATTTTAAAAATTATTGTCGTACGAATGCTCGTATTTTAAATCATAACTAAAATTAAAACAGGTTAAATGTTATTCTACATAATTATTGTTCCAAATATGTTATGTAATTTGGAACATTCTATAATTTAGACAACAATATATACTTCCAATGAGAAGTGTAACACTATGTAAATCTTTGGTCTTGCACTAAACCTAATTTTTAAATCTGATTAAAATAATATTTAACGTGAAACTTAAATAAATCAACTAAACGCGTAAGTAAAATATTCCAAAAGAACTGCTCACTATTGACCATATTGATAAAACAAAGTTTGAAATAAAACAGCGAAAATTAAAATGCTGTGGCATCAATGTACAATTATTGCAGTGGAACTAACCAAATTGATGTAACCTTATTCTTGAGACTTTTTTGCTGAATATATGGGCGAAGTTGGAGCCCATCATATACCACTTTTTTCTTTCCGACAACAAATGTCGTAAGAAAATGAGGTATCCCACGCTCATGTCCTTCTTCTGGGGAAAGAGACCCCGATACACTTGTATAAGCAAACACACGAAACCTTTTTCCAGCAATTGTCTGCGTTAATGGCATGTACCTTTCATCAAAACTAAAATTGTCGTCGTGTAACAACGAATACACCAAAAACGGAGGATTTTAGAAATCGAATTCGTGAAAAATTTCTCGTTGCATACCACAATGACATTTTACATCATAGACCGACCCATGAGACATAGTCTCTTCAAACCGAGCTGGAGTGTTCGTTCTCACTGCAGCTAAGGAACTGTGCTCCCAATGCCAACGCCGGGAGTTGACTTCCGAATAAATGCTAGGGTCGCTGTAACCGAGGCATTCTTTTTGTGAGCAACGATGGATTTTCTTCACGGGGAAGAGGCTGGTAACGAATTGGAAGCCACTCTCGAATTCGCTGTTTCGCATGTCACCAGGTCGGGCCAGCATACGAGGATCACTTTCCATAACATCTCTTATCCAAACAGTTTTGGCTTCGTTAAAGTTTTCGTTTTCCAAAAGATTTGCTGCTGCAGCTGCTCCACTGTTCACACTACCGAATTGCTGTTTTTCCTTCCAGAATCCCTTCATGCCTGGAACAGTTTTGTTCAGCGCTACAAGTACTTGAAGTGTGGTATCAATGCTGCACGTATTGGTAAGGCGAACCGACCCGTTGTCATCCTTGAAAATGCCGCCCCATGGAACAACCGGAACAAGATTCATAAAATCACTTGCTTCCGAATTAAGATTTTGCCGAGGAGTGGGCTTTTTGAAAATTTCCCTTTGTTGCTGAGGGCTTTTCTTTTCATAGTTCCTACCTGCAAGGAAATTATTTCCAACTGTTACTAAAAAGTTTTACGAACGAAATACTTAGGTTTCTTAAGCTGCTTAAAATTCAAACAAAAACAAACTCAATAGTACCTCTAAAGCATGACGTTGGAGTTGAAGTAACAGCCCAACTTTCATAGTCGGGATAATTATTTGAAAAGGATTGTTGAGACTTCCTCCGCAAATCACTCTTAACAGGATCTGTAAAAACGAGCACTTAAGGATTTTAAAATTTGTCTTCACTCACGCATACGTATAACAATTAATAAAAAAGTGGTGCACACCTTCGTTCTCATCAGAATCTGCCGAAGAGGTTGCCGAACCATCCTTTGAGGTTTTGATATGTTGACTTGAATAACCCTGGAAATTCTTTCGTGGTTTCTGCTCCGTTTCGTGGTTAAATTCTCGGACCTGGCTCTGAAATTGAGCTTGTTCCTCTGATTTATCAGTTTCACGATGAGACTGATCATTTAAATTGGTCGGTTGTCGCTTAGGTTGATCCCTAAAATTTTGATTGTGCCGTTGAGGCTGTTCGCTGTGCTTTCCTTTCTTGCCATCACCTCTGCCAGCGAGAATTAGTGGAATGGTTGAGTTAATTAAACCTACAATATAAAACACCAAGACAATTCATTAGCCTAGCAGTGGTAAATTATTTAAAAAAAGGTTTTGACCTACCATTAACAACATCCGCCTGTCGCCGGATAAAACGAGAAACTCGTTGATGGCGGCGGTGCTTGTAAATGTTGGTCTTCAGTATACCAAAGTAGCCTTCAACTTGGTTGTTTGTGTCATCTTCCTCTTCTTCATCCAAATCACAGGCGTCAAAAATCATGTGTGATATTATAGGGAAATAGGGCAGAAAATAAGTTTCCAAATAGTCTGCGAAATCCTTGGAGCAAAATGGATTTTTCAAATATTCATCGGTCACATTGCTGACCAATTCGCTGTTTATTTCCTCTGATCTAGAGAATATTGCATGCGTGTACTGTCCCCATGCAGTCCTACTCCAAAATGGTGCGTTTGGAGGTTGCTCATTAAAGGTGAAATCTCTCCATGGTGCTGCATCTGTAATGATTAATAATAATTTAAACAAACAATGTCCATCATAAAATGCATTCGGATTTACGAATTTGATTCAAATAAATTCAAAGTAAAATTACCTCGCCTAGTAGTTTTTTTCCAGTTCTCTAGCCTTTTTTCAACCGCTGGTGTGTAGTATTCATTTAACAGCACAACAGCAGCGTCCTTGACCCTTCGGTCAAAAGAATACAGATCTTTGGCACGAACAATAGCGTTGACCCACTCTTTCAAGACGACATGCACAACCCGTTTATCGGCAGGGTTGATGGAACGATACACTTCTACCATTTTCTTTTGAATGGCTTTCACGACATGAAATCTGAAATCGGGTATCAGGTATTATTATTTTGTATTTTAAATGCCTTGATATGGTTATGTGAAGGTATATTGATGATTTACAACTTGCCTGCACACGTGGATTGGAAATATGTCCAGACGTTTCCTTTCTCGGGACTGTGATGTGTAGTGTACCCAGAATGAATTTAGGTATTCCTCCAGTGGTCGATTTTCAAACAATCTTACAAGACTCGTAAGCAGCGGTCTACTAAAGTCTATTTCAAACTTCATGACCCCATAATGCTTCGCCCTAATTGAACATCGCGTCTGATACCTATAAAAAAGTTTGTTAAAACACTACGCTCTGGAGGAAAGTTAACATATGCAGAAAAAGGTTACGTGTGAAAGAAGGTGTACAGCCAATTGTAAATTGCCAAATGCCGGTTGTCTGAAGAAATCATCTCACAAATTGGAATTGGTGAATTACCCTTCACAGGCGATTTTGCGAGAACAGTATACAAGAGCATTCTTTTGTTGTCGTAAATTGTTCCAAGACATTTCACCAAGCTCCCTTAAATTAAAAATAATTAATACAGGATATATTTTAGACATTGATGATGTTATTAAATTCAGATTTAAGCAATACCCTTTATATTGCATGTTTTTATACTTTTAAAACAGACCTGTAGCGTCCAAAAAAAGGGAGACTGGGCGATTTGATTGAAGCAGCTTCAGTAGTTCCATTTGTTTATAACTAAACAAAACAATTTTGGCCGGCGATACCTGAAATTCCTGAACGTAGCCGGGAACCTTCTTGTCCACGAAAGTTTTTTCCAGTAAGGTTTTCAGCATCATCGTATCTTTTACGACATCTTTATCTAAATCAGCTTCGGTCTCCATCTTAAGAACAAGAACATATTTGCTTAAAAGAATAATATCAAGATGGTAAAGTAAAAACTATTAATCATACTTTGTGTTTAATCATCTGAAACGTTGACACTGTTTTAATGGAGGTGTGCTTCCCTGATTTTACCGCAGCCATATCTGCTTTGGAGCAGAATTGCAGTCTGGTCGCAGCTGGCATCTTGTCTTTCAAAGCTTCCCTAGCATCCATCTTGTATTGTCCTGTCCACTTCCTAGATGCTGGCTTTGATGCATAGTGCACCATTTCACCTCGGGACATACTATTTTTCTGATCAGTTATACTGTTTTAATGATTAAAATAAATAATAAAAAATCAAATACCTGACGGTTACTTTCACATCTCCCGTTAGATTTGGACGTGATCTGCGGTAGAATTTCCATCGTGCGCTGCAGCTTTCATTAGTGCACCTTGCATAAGCACAGAAAAACATCTTCTTCGGATTCATTGGATCACCCAAAATTTTGTTCTTAAAGGCCAACACGCAGACCTAATGATTAAAAGAAATATATCTTAGAGTTTTATTAGTGTACTTTTTAAGCCAAACATTCAAACCTTATTTATATCGTCAAAAGCTCTATTAAGGGTATTAGGTCCGTCATCTCCAAACTTGTAGTGATCTTTTAATAAACCTGACTTCTTGGGAAGAAGGCAAACGACTTTTTTCCATTTCTCTTGTGTAAGAAGTATTTGGAACTTTTTTGGTTCCATGCTAGTGTCAAGTGGTCTCTCGCCTAAATTACGACAGTTAGCCACTTACAAAATGTTTTACTGATGCCTTACAGATGTCATTATGTTTGTTAATTACCGTGTTGTGCTAAATCGTCGTCATCACTCTGATCGCTGGCCTCAGCTTTATTGGCAGGAACATTACGTTGATTGAAAACTTCTTGAAACTCATCGTCTGATCCTGACAATGTTTCTAACGGGTAACAAAGCAGTTTATAATTACCAAAAACTACTCTAAATATTACATTTCGCTTCTTGCAGTAAATAAATACCAGACACAACTTAAATATTAGATCCCACTTCTTGAATACATACATACATCACTTTACATACCTTCATTAGAATTCTTGTTCTTCGAGTTAAAATCAACCCTGCTTTGGCCACCTTGAAGTACGTCCTGGTCCTCATCAGAGTCAGAGCAACTAGACAACAAAGTAATTTATTTAACAGATCCGTGTAAATGTATAAATATAAAAAAAAGATTTACAAATCTGGAGATGATACACGATATTCCTCTTCATCACAGCTGAAGTCGTCGTCAGATAACAAATCAACGTTTTCTGCATTACGCTTGTCACTACAGAGAATATCATTATTAATATTTTAAAATAAAAATATAACGTGTTAAAAAAATTTCATACAGCTTGGATTCCAGATATCCGTAATAATCTTCGTCGTTGTCTGAAGCCTCGTCTTGCCAAGAAACGCGTACACCAGAAACATTTGGTCCGCTACACTCTGCTGTATTATCTCGTTTTGGACTAAAAGATAGACAAATATAACATGCAATTTTGTCAATTAGTTAGAAGTTTGACTAATAATCCAATGATTTGATAACTTACAGGATTTCATCAATTGCCGCATAAATGTTTTCATCCTCGCTATTTTGTTTCTCTGCAGCCTTAGAACTTAAGGAACTAGTGGATGGTTCCTGTGCAATCTTGGCATTGCCTTTCTGAAGACTAAAAGATTATTGTTCTTCAGACAATTTGTTACTGAATTCATGTTTACATTTAATTTACTTACGATTTCGCATGGATTATTTCGCTTTCATCTTCACTTTCTGAGCTTATGTTATCATAACTAAGCTTTCTATTAACATTTCTTGATAAATTGAAAGGACCCCTCCTATTTGAAGTCATGTCAATCTTAGGTATATGGACAAAATGTAAATGAATTTTGTCAACGTTTATAATTTTTCTTCATCATACCTGGTTTTCGCCTCGATTGCTTTAACAGACACATTGATTGGAGAATCTCCACGATTTAAATGCTGTGCTGTGGAAGTTTGTTGATTCTGTCTGACTCTTGCTACTGGCTTGTTAGGCTTAGGATCAGCTGAAGGTGCTTTGCCTTGAGTGCTACTATCAAATAATTAATAAATTAGAAATCATTGAAATCATAACTAAATATTTGTAAGTCTCACTCTATCTTGTCTTCGCCTCCGTTGTTATTTACAGCATTTGTTAATGCTGTCAATTCTTGAGAGCTTGCTTCTACTGCAGATTCTAATTCAAATCAAATTATCTTGTAAAAACACAACATTTTAAAATATTAAGACCAGGTAATGACAAGACTGAATATTCACCCTCGCTAAAAGTTTTCTCCAAAACCGGAGGAACTTTTAGTCTTCCTGTGCAGAATCCGCAAATAAAAAGTTGATCAGCCGGGTAGTCAGGTACACTACAATATGCACACAGGTCATGTACCCAGCGATCGCAATTATCGCCTAAATAGCCATCAAAATTTATTGTAACAATTTGTAACAGTAGTTTGTGAAATAACAGACTTATTACAATGATTGATTGATTGTAACTTACATTGAATACGGCGATCTCTTGAGAGTTCATCGTAGAAAGACTCACATATGCAACCAACATACTGCTCGTTCTCCGGTTTTGGTTTCGGTTTCACATTTGCTCTTTTCTTCTTAGACGTAAGAGCATCATATTGATCCTTAAAAACAAGTAAAAAATAATTTTGCACAACACAATTTCAACAAATGTAAAAATTTGCAACGAAGAACTTGACCATTATGGTCATACTAAATCACTTACTCGTACACCTTTTCTGTTTTGACTCCAAAAGCGGAAAATAAATAGTCGATCTCTTGGTGTGTTCGAGGAATTATTCAAAAGCTTTTCAATACTTTTGCCCCACACGCTCTCTTTGTTCAGGTATGCTGTATCTGACGTATTTAAAACCCGTTTGTCTCCTCCGGAAATTTTAAATAGCACGTCAGCTATCAGATCCACAGTAACGTGGTCCCAGCCATCCCCTCCAACTTCCTGAGAAGTCATTGCAATGCAAACCGTTAAAATAAAACTATGTAGGATAACCTTTGCTTAAAACAGTTGGAGAACACTGATGTTCCCCCTTCGACAGTTAAAATCGAACTAATCAAAAATTGTCTTGTGTCTCTCAAATAGGTTAAAAGCGTCAGGTTTAGCACCACTATTGGTACTGCGTCAGTTAGCTATTGCCTGTAAATGAGTTGACGAGCTGGAAAACGTTTTCTGTAAAGATGCCATATTTTACTTACCCCTTGAGAAAGGTTCCATACGACTTTTACTGGCGAAAGTGAGTTGTAACCTTTCTGGTTTTATTCGTTGGGTGGAACTTTCTTGCGTTTTAACTCTTTTCTCTTGGAGTAATCTCGGTTGAACTTATTTGGATGGTTGGAAAATATTACCATGTTTGCTTTTGTTCGATATATGTTTTCCATCGTTTAAAACTTCAAAAAAATCTTAATTTAAAACTACCTAAACTAATCTTACCAAAATTATGAAGGAACTACTGTAGTTTAAAATTTAAATTATAATTTTAGAAATAAAACATTCGATATAAGGATTTGTTTGAAGAGTGTCTATATTCAGCTGTTTATGTTTTGTTCTTTATGGTCGCTTTCTCGTATATATTTATTCAGATATAACATTACATACATACATGCACTTTTTTGTATGTAATTGAGCATATCTACGTATAAGGTATACATACGCACATTACAGAATACCAATCTAATATTTACCCAGGAGCTGCTGTTGTTATTACAGATTTTTGTTTTCACCGCGGAAAGTTACAATAGCTGAGCAAGAGCTACTTCTATTCTTACCTACCACTTAACCCAATTTGACAAGAAAGCACTCAATCATATTGACTGTGTTCGTAGAAATTGTAAGTTTTATTCATTGATATCTCTTATACAGTAACAAATACACGGTTTAGTATAGCAGATCGATATGCAACCTTGTAAAAGTATTGCTATTATTTGTAAAAGTTTTGGTTTTACTGCAGAAAGTCTGTTTGGAGCACAACAGCTGAGCAATGCTACATAATTTCTCCTGCAAACTTATTTTTGCAAGAAAGCAAATCATTTTTAGTATTTCATTGTGTTCGTAAAAAAATAAGTAACAGATTTTACTTGAAGATGTGTTATTATAAATCGTTTAATGTACAAGCGTAAAAGTTTTATTATTTGTGCTTATTCTTTAACTAACACATCTCACTTGGAGAAAATAATTGAGTGAGAGATTTTCTTTAATGGAAAGTATTGACGTCTGTAGATGGAAATACAAACGTTTGTCATCTGGAACGTTTTTGCGTGACAAGTTTATTTTGTCTTTAGGTAAGCATCCTCCGTTTCTTTCAGTTTAGTCTAGAACTGTAAAACGAGCAGACAAGTTGTCAGTACTTCAGTATTATTACAAAAGTTTTCAAGGCTTGTAAATATATTACACTTATTTCTTTGGGCAGAAAGATTGATTACATTATATTTATTTAAGACTTAAAATTCAACAGTTCTAGAAATTATCTTAAAAACTCTATCGAATTGTGATTTCGCTCTAATTGAAAAATATTAAGAGCATCAGCTGCAATATTATACTGAGTTAACTAATTGTTTTTTTAACGTCAAATTTTTGTGACGAGCATTTTGCAAGCAAAATGCTGAAGTCTGCTGCGATGTTTCCGTTAGTAAACTGTTTAAAAACAAAATATCATATGTAAAGGTAAATTATTAAATCTTACTTAATCTAATAATTCGTCTTTGTGCTTCAGCTGGATTTTCTTACTAATTTTCCGTAATGGTTGGGCCCTTGAAATATCTGAAGTACCAAATGAGTTAGAGGTCACTATTTCCCGAGGAGCTTTGGTCACTCCTATAAAAAATGTTCTGTTGTATACCGACATGGAAAGCTTGATATTTACTATACCCGGTATGTTTTTTTTAACATTTTCAATTTTGTTTGGTTTTGGGTTGATATGTTGGGTTTTAAAATGGTCAATGTAAGAACTTAATACAAATATTTATTTATGCTAATTCAGATATCCCAGATCCTCCAGCAGTGTCTGCTTACCAGTGCGTTTTTGATGATGAAGAGGCTTGCTTACTTTTCAACGGTCTCCAGCAAGGAGTACAAGATACTTCCGAAATGCTTTCGGTTATTAACCGCGTTCTAACATCAAAAGGACTAAGCGAGACGACCCCAAAAGACGTACACATCCCAGACTCCTGGTTAAATATTATTCAAGGCGTATCGGTTGCATCAAGCGTTCCTGACCAATCCATCGTATCCGCCGCCGGACAGACTTGGTTTACAAATACTGAAATGCAGCTGCTCCTCAGAAAACTTCAGTCTGGTGGTACTAGCTCCCTTAACACTCGGGAACGTCGATGGGCAAAAAACGTTATTAAGGCTGGATTGAAAATAGCTAAATTAGCTGGATTAGGAGAAATCTCAGATGTGTTTTCTAAACTTTTTGTGGGGGACTACAGTATCTTGAACTATCTTACTAATTTAAAAGTGCTCACGAAGGCTGAATATCAAGTTTTCGCAGATCTTCCGCGGCAAGTTTCCGAACTTCAAACGGAGACTAAAGAGCTGTTTCTCAATGTTTTAAATACAACGGAACTAGTGAAAACAACAACAGATGAAATACGAGTGGAAATTAAAGACCACGCGTACAAATTCAGCGTCATCGAAGATGGTTTTCTCAGCGAGCAGTACACGATTTCGGACATTTTGAGGCTATTGTTTACATCTACAGTCTACTCGGTCTACCTTGCAGCATTTGAAGAATGTCGTGGAAATCAAATCCCAGTCGGCTTTGTTCCACCAATCCTTCTCCACAGCAGACTTCTCGAAGTGCAAGCTAAGCTTCCAACGAATGTACGATTTGCAGTTCCTGTTGAAGAGTTTCAGCGTTACTACCGGTAAATAATTAAAATTTGATTCAACCTCAAATGTAATTTGTCTTTAATCTGAGTTATTTTTAATACTTTTGTCTTTGAATAATATGAAGATTCTGTTAATTATGAAAGTACTTTGATGGGGCCAAGCTCGTCAGAAATTTTCATGGGTTATAAAAATACAGCCACTTTAAAAGTACAGATGTTTAATTTATAGTTCGAATGTATTTTGTTTTGTTTAAAAGGCTTCCATTGTCCAAGTGTATTTACGACTCTAATGGAGGGATAATAGAACTGTCTATACCTTTGGTGGAAACATCATCCAGTTTTCAGTTGTATGAATTCCGACCGTTGCAATTTGGGTTCGAAGATGCAACATGCGCAGTGGGTACTCAAACTTCATACGTCATCAAAAATACAAAGCAAAATAAGATTTACACGGTGACTGGTGTTGACCAGGAAGATTGTCAACCGCACACGTCTGGTTTGTGCAAAGTCCCACTTGTAAGTGCGCTATTAGAAAAAATATAGTTTACGAATGTATGGCCCTTTTTTAATGCATGCTTGTTCTTTGTAACAATCTTTTATAATGTTTTAGAGTGCTGCTGACGATGCGACAAACTTCTGTGTGTGGGCCTTGCTCAGGTTAATATGACAAAAACAATTTACCTAATGACTATTCTAATAGAAAAGAAGCTAATAACTTGTTATCTGCTAATTTAATATGAAGTGGTCAGGCTGCTAGCGTTATCAAGGATTCGTGCTCTCTGCAGTGTTTTAAGGACACACGACCTAAACTATCTCAGGTTGATGAGAACACATTTCTTGGAATTCACCTTCCGTCAAAGGAGGTCCAAATGGTTTGTGGAGATCACACATATGATATTCCAGACGTACATGAGGGATCAATACGATTCAAAACAGCTTGTGGATGTCAGATCGTGTATGGAAAAACTGTCTTGGGAAAACCTTCCTCAAAAATGTGCCAGAACACAGACCGACCCAAAATTGACAGAATCCTACCTGTGCAGATGACAAGGTTTGTGTTCAAAATTTATAGCTGCTTATTATTTAAAAAGCAGCCCATACATAATTTATAGCAATCCCGTTTGATTTACTTTTAATACATGATACTGTATATATTTGTATTGCTTTTAGATTCGATGACTTGCTTCCATTTACGAACTCAGGGGATGATAGTACTACCTTTTCACATGTGGATGCAATCATAAATTCCAATTTCGAACCATTTACAAAGGAACATTTGGAGGATGACCTCATCGAAACGCCATTCGTTGTATCAACGATATCATGGAACCTAGTGCAGTCTCTTGTGATGGGATACCTCTATTTCCGAATAAACGCGATGGCTGCAACATTGCTGACAATGGGAACTTTACCAGTTGTCCGAGCCGCAAAGGGTCATACATGTGCTCTTCCAGACGATATTTACGCACTACTTTGGTGCATTTTGGTCGTGAGTGTAATGTCGCTTGTACATGGTTTCGTTTGTAAGATGTATGCATTTTTAAAAGATATGTACATGGAACATGTGCATCTTGTGGCACAAAGGCTTCCACGTGATGACCCATGAACCAAATGTTTTTAATGTTTGTGGGGATCCTGGGATAGTCTTTATTTTACTTCAATACATACCTCTCCAAAATATGTAATGCCAATATCTAATCTTTGTTCAAATTGAGCTAAAATATGTAAGGGATATATACTAATTAATCCAATGATGCGGAATGTTGATAACTTATTAAACATTGGATACTATTTTCTTTGTTTCGTAAATTGTTGTAACTTTAAATATTTTTCTTCATAATTGTTAAGACAGCACATTGATTTTCGGTATGTTTTATTAATTATGATTGCTTGTTCAGACTTATTTCGTCGATTAAAATAATGTTATCTTGCGTTTGTCTGTAAGTAGTGTCGATTTGTACATCTCTATTATGTAATTATGAGTAATTACAAATTATTAGAGGCAAATGTCTTATGGGTACAGTAAAATAAGCTTTAATGAAACAAACCAGAACTCTGATGATTTAGATGATTCATTCAATAGCTTCATTTGAAACAGTAATGCATTTTGAACATTTTCTGTAATAATCTGGAAAAAATATCGCCATATGGTGAGAAGTGACTTGTAAAAAAAATTCGCTGTTTGGATAAATTTAAAGTCAAAGTTTTATTGCCACATTTAAACTTGCATTTAATGTAACCTTAATTCTCTATGTATGCATACTTTGAAAGTACAGTTCAACAACTATTTCAGGAACTACGTACCAACGTAGAAAAGTAGCAGGAATGCATCAACACTTAATAATATTCTAAGAATGCATTTAATATTTGACAAAACTAACTTGTCAATCTAATTGCTACTAAATTCAAACGAAAAGACTACACGGAAACTTTTTAAACTGGAAAATTTTTTAAATCCTCGTATTCAGGTAAATCGTCGAATAGAGTACTCCCATGATTTCCTGCATTGGCGGTGGCTTCGGCTGGGTTGTCAATTCCCAAAACCCAGTCTCCAACTCTGGCACTTGCTGCGAAGAAAAAATATTTTAAGTGAGTGATTGTGTATTATACATCCAAACAAACTTTTGGACTACTAGAATTAGTGAATCATCACCAGGCTTCGGTATCTTAACTTACAGATTATTTAAATAACAAATAATAAATAATCTCAATTTTTTTCGTTATTTCAAA
>JAQFZG010003630.1:0-13217 GCA_034695465.1 Entomobrya nicoleti | reverse complement strand
AGTTAAAAAAGCTGTCGCTGTTTCACATGATCTGTTTGACCTAAAACCATGTTGATATTCAGACAGATTATTTTTAACCATATGTAACAGTCTATTATATACAATTCTTTCAAATACCTTTGTTACAAAACTCAAACCATAGATCGCTCAGTAAGATAAAGAATCACAGTATGGGCCTTTGCCCTTATACAATGGAGTACATATAGCTTCTTTAAACTTTCTAGGGATAACAGATAACGAAAAAATCATATTAAATATCAATACAAGAGGAACAGCTAAAGAAAAGCTAAACATTTTAAATAACTTTCTTGGAACCGTACGCTCATCAGAGCCACCTTTTTTAACATACTTTATGGCTTCAAGTACCTCTTCACTAATAATTTTTAAAGGTTTATACTCAGGATTATTACATAAGTAATCAGCTTCATAGCTTTTCACTTCATTTAAATACACAGATATGTCACCCTCTGAGTTTTTAACTACAAATTCTGTTGCAAGTTTGTTTGCAATATCTTTATCATCATTCAACACAATGCCCTGGCTGTCAATTAATGTTGATATTTTTGATGTTTTTTTATACGAAAATTAATCAAACTATTCATAGTATTCCAAACATCCACTGATGATTTGCATTTTTCAAAACTTTTTCTTATGAACATATTTTTTGCTTTCATTAACGTGGTTGTAGCAGAATTTCTCATTTTTTTATATTCATTAAAAACACTAAAATCTCTAATTTTGTTAAACAGGGTCTTTGTCTGGTCACGCTTTTTACACAACTCTTGCAATTCGTTATTGTACCACGGAGCGGAGGTACTTTTTACTGATTTTGTTTTTTGAGGAGCATGTGCATTAAGATACGTCATGACAACATTATTAAATCTGTCGAAACTTTCATTTACATCACAATAATTTAAAATTTACCAATTAATTGAACTCAGATCTTTACTAAATTTCTCACTATCAATGCTCTTATACGAACGATATGTAATAGCTTTTCTCATGACATTCACATTTTTCTCTTTTTTACGAATGACGTATACTAACTTATGGTCAGATCCCCCATAATCAAATCCACTGACTTGAGCATACCATTTTAGATTATTAATATAAACATGATCAAGTAGACTACTTGATACGCTATATCCCTTTACCTTATTTTTATTGCAAGCAACACGTGTGGGGAATTTTACCATTTGAGTAAAATGAAATTCTTTCGAAATTTCTCGAAGACGTTTACTATTACTGTTGTTAGTTTGTATATCTACATTAAAGTCGCCGAAGATAATTTTGTCGCTATTATACTTGTTTAGAAAAACATATAAAGAGTTTAACAAACTAAAAAATCATCATTGACCAGGTCTGGAGGCACATAAATTACAACAACTAGTATACATTTAATACCTTTACACTTTAACTTTACTATTGTGCACTCTACATACATTGGGACAGAAAAAGGAATAGGTATATTTTCGAATTCAAAATAATTATTGATATACACAATAGTTCCACCACCTTCTTCTCTATCAAATCTTAGCAATGCATAATTATCTAATTCATACGGTGTCGATAAATCCCTACAAGATTTTAACTTTGTTTCCGTAAGTGCAAGCACACAAATTTTAGCATCACTATAGAGCAAATTTCTATACTCGTCAAATTTTGATCTTAACCCATTGACATTCTGGTGGATGAATTTTAATCCATTTGGAAATGGACTCTTCAGAGGAATTTCATCTTCTTTGTTGAAGCAAAATGATGATGATGAGAGTGAGTCCGTTGAATGAAATGGGAAGTCATAATTCATGGGCAGTGCAGGATCAGATGAAGTAGAACTGCACTTTGCACATATCCATCCATGGTTTATGTACACGAGCTGATCATCAACTACACCAGTTTGCTTGAGAAGTTTGGCTGTCAACTTGCATACAGCACACCATATAATTTTCCGTGAAGATTCAGCATTTGAAGGATCCATATCTTTTAGAAAATAATTTGTACTATTTAGAATGGTGTACAATCAACAAAAGAAGTTACGGATTGGTCTTACAGGTTTGGATGTGCCTTATTTGCATAGCCGCACATTAGCTATATTAAGCAATGGCATAGTTGCATCTGATATGCCAGCAGCAGGACCCAGTATGGAATGGGACGAGGGAAGGTATTTCTCGGCTGCAGTGTGCGATGTATCTTCTCCGTGTATCCAATGTGGAACAAATTAGCATAAAGTAGATAATTTGGTCGATAGAAAAAAATACTTTAAAAAATAAACTCAACACAAGTCTAAAAAAAATTCTGAAGATGTGGTAATTTGGCACAAAATGAAGTTAAACCACAGATACAATTACATTTAATGAATCACTGAAAAATTTAGAATCGAATGATATAAAATTCTTGATTGAAATTTCGTTTTAGACGCTTCAAAAATAATTTATTTCAGGAGAACACAATCACACACAACCTTCCAGCTACAATCACACACCTTCTACTTTGTACCTTCTACTTCTACAATCACCTAAAACGTTGTGGCTTTTAGGTTTTAAACGTGACTGAAGAAGTTGTAATGTACCTTTATATTAAAAATCATACATAACAACTTTTAAGTTAATTATGTTATCAAATATTCGTGTTCTCTGTCTGGAATGTCTCTCAGTACATAACCTTACCCCAGAAACCAATCCCCAGATCGTTTTTGATAACACTGCACTAATGTAGCTTTAACGTCTGGACCAAATTTGCTTAGTGGTTCATTGTTATGTTTTCCAAGTAGGATCCATTTACTGAAGCATCAGTGGACTTATTGTTTTTCAATCAAAATAATATGTTGGCAGTGAATTTTTAGTGTTCTTGCACTTTTATAGAACCAACAACTTGGTAAGGAAAATTTGAAGCCAAAGTAAAACAAAATACGCTTAAATTCTTTTGGAAAAGTAAAGCAAAAACTTTCTTTGGAAAAAGTTGTAATGCAGTTTTTCGTCACCGTTATAAAAATTAGGGCAATCTTTAAGTCTGACAGACTATTTCTTTAAGTATAACGATTTCAGTTCATAGTTTCGTTATTGGTTAGTTTTTTGTATTCGCGTGCTGCTGTTCACGTAACCAGACTAATGATAATTAAATCAAGGTACTTTTGTGTTGCTCATTAAAACATACAAATATTAAAATAGCTAACCACATATGCTTTAAAATTACATTAATCTTTTAAGATTATTCAACACTATAATGATTGGTTATTTCTCCTGACGTACAAATTACAATTTAGTCGTTGCGTCATAGACTACTATTACTCACTGTAAAAATACCACACAATGTAGCTTCTACTAAATTAAAAAATGGCTATGATTTTCGCATTTATGTTTTTTGTTTTAAAATTTGGAAATTCTTTTGCAAAGCAACCTAACTACAGGGATATCAACGCTAAATATCATTCAAAATACTTGATCAATTTTGTAGACACCGTAGATTTGTCTGAATATTTGGATGCATTCTCGAACCGAAAAGCTTTAATTTTGGTAGATAATTATAAAAGTGTAAATATTAAAGGATTGCAATATCCCATTATAATGAGGAAATATATAATGGTCGATTGGATATCTTCTCATGGATTCGAGAAAACAATATGGATTAACCCTGCAGCTCGTTTTATAAACGGAACACAATTCTTATCTTCTGCAATTAACAGCATTAAATGTTCCCATTCAAAACATCTGTTGGAAACAATAAACCCAAGAGATTATGGGACAAAGGATTTTTGTGTTAGAATTGACCGAGTTTCATTCCCTTTTCAATCAAAACCTTGGAATTTTGAAGTACAAATTTCATTGTTCTTACCAATATTTCAACGTCCTTTTAAACTTACAAAGTATAGGCAACCTGGTGCTTTTTTATTCCAGAACTCTTACTTTCCTCCCATTTTTGGTTTCAATAACTTTATAGAATATCATTTACCTTCAAGCAATCCACTTGTATATATTAGTGTACACTTGGAAACGAGCCCAACAAATGCATTCGTGTAGAATAATACTTTGCATGCTTTAACATCTCAGATGTTCAAAAACTATAAAATTTCCCACGGGATTATACTAATGTCGGTTGTGCGAAAATCCGGAAATACTCTGCAAATGACTTTTAATAGCGATGTTTCAACGGAACACTTTTTCACTTGTCCTATACGCTACATGAAGAAGGGATACCATTTAGTCAGGTTGAAGAACACCACACTATTTATCAAGTCAGTGCTAGAACAAAAATTAGGATTTCCAGAAATTGGAAGTATGATCAAACTGTGGGACTCTTTTTATGATATTTTGGGATCACCGACAGTGTATGCTTTTAGCAAAGAATTTTATCAGTGTGGTAATCACATTACTTCTTTCAAAACCAGAATAGGCATTCCTCGTAAAAATATTCATGAAAGATTAGCCCACGCGTATTCTCATGAACTGCGCTCTGTTTTCAAAAACTTTAGCTTTGTGGATGAATACGGAATGGTTTGTGTTAACGATGCAATTGATAACACACTCACACCATGGGATTTTGATAATTACAATTGTGTTAAATTTTCGGGTTGGTTGCGAACAGCACCTAAAACATCCCTTTCCGTTGCACCCTTTTCCATAAACGATACTATCAATGTATTGCGATTTATCAGTTGTGGAAAACGAGAACTCCCCTTTCTTCCCTTTCAAGAACTTGTAGTGATCTATAGCAGTGAGATATGGTATATTTTCATTGCCACCGTTGTATTCATTTGCATACTGCCCAGCTTTGTAGGACATGTAACGGTTACAAGTGTGCAAACCTATTTCAAATATTTCGAAATAATAGTGAGACTTTTTCTTGGTCAAGATGTTTCTTTCGATAACGACAAACTACAACAAGTCGTATTTCGCATTGTAATTTGTGCATTCACACTAGCTTCTATCGTTTTGACGAATGCCTACAAAAGTGACAACATGTACAAAATTATTGAGCCTAGAAAGATTAAGCCATACCAGTCATTTGGGGAACTAATTAAGGAAAATTTTACGAGCTACACAAGGTCATCAGAAATCTCGATTTTTATAATGCCCAAAGACGATCCACTGGAGGAATATTCTAATACTAAATTTTCTTATGAATTTGATTTACCTCACGAGCTTGTCCGAACAGATTGGCTTCAAATCGAAATTTCAAGCGAAATCGATTCATTTCAAATATCATCTCCTCGGTCGTTCGCAAAATATAATGAAGAAGAGCTTTATAAGCACACTCAATTGCACAAACAAATTTTGAATATTATGAAAAAATATTCCAACATATTTGACTCAACTGTACCTGATTCGGACCTAGGAAATGCGACAGATGGCATACCAAATTCTCCACAAAAGAATGAATTCAGTGCAAAGTTTAGGGAAGCGGAAGAAATTCTGCTTTTTAATTCTCTACACACTTGCGAGAAAAATGCACTAATACTTCCTACAAGTATGTGTAGGGATTTTGCACGGAAATTTACTCAAGCTAACAAGAAAAAATCTGGATACTTAAGCATTGGTCTTGAAACTTATTTCCAAACCATTCAAGTATTCACGTTTGGAAGAATAGTTCCACCGTTTCTGATCAAAAGAATGAAAGGACTACATGCATCCGGAATACTTGAATGGTGGCAAACGTTTATTGGTGGAGATAGTTTAACCAACTTTTTGCAGCCAATTGCTCAGCTTGAGGAGCCTACAATGAGTGGAAATATTTTAGTTATATTTTACATACTTTTCTTTGGATTAATTGCCAGTTGCTTCAGTTTCCTTGGAGAGCTCACTTTTATTATTTTTTAAATATTTAAGAAAATTATGCAGCGTAGTTTATAATGCATTATTATATGCAGTTGCATACTTATTATATCGAACTAGGTGTTTAGCTATCTGTGTTAGAGAATAAGACACCTTTCGAATTTGCTCAATTACGTTATGCAATATTTTCGTGTGTTGACTAAGACATAAGACGATATTAACCAAGTTTGAATTGTTTTATACATCGTACAGTAAATTAAACAGATACATAATATATACTCATTTTCTCTACGCATACGGTACAAAGGATATTGCTGATAGGCTAAAGTTGTTTTTACTTGTTTCAAGTATATTTTTTAAAGTTTGCTTGGTTGAAAATGAAATGTAATAAGTTTGAGAATTTCATGTAATTTTCACATATTCTTACATTTTGAATAATTTAAACCTACTAATATTTGTGGTTAACTAATCATTAAGAGAATGTGTCAAAAACAGCAATTTGAAACCTACTGTCTTCCATATATTTAATGTAAAATTGTCCGGATTGTAATGAAACTATTTTATATGAGCTCTAGTGTACAATGGTAACGGGTTACAATACTGCATCCTACTCAATTATGTACGGATATCTAGAAAACACTTAACATCATTGTTTTATTCAATTTTAGAATTTTTCCGCATATATTTGATTCATAACCAATATATTGACTATACAAACATAAAAAATATGCTAAATTAAATTGCATAATAAGTTAAATTGGAAAGAAAAAGTTGATTTATTATCTACAAACTGCTTTGACGCTTTGTTAAATGTTTTTTCATGAGCTTAAGCGAATACGGTAATAAAATACCACACAATTTACCTTTCAAACAAAGTACCAAAATAGAATACTAAATGTGTACAATCTTATAATCCATATTGTTTGATTACTTACAACCCTCATGTATTCAGAAATGAAATGGAGAAAGCTAGCTGAGAATCATAGTCATAATATATATTTGATATACAATTTCAAATGCTTACATTTAGGTATATCATTCAATGCACCCTTGCATCGTTTTTATGTTACTTAGTCCCTAGTTTTAAGTTACATAAAGCAAAATCGTCACGATTACGTTACGATTCACATCAGCTTCGATAATATATTAATGTAGAAGAATTGATATGTACGCATCTCAACAAATACGTGCAATAAGTAACTAGATTCATTCAGTGGAAGTGGAATGGACCGAAAGCAGAGTACTGCTTGAATAAACAGACTGCGTCTTCTCGTATTTATGACTCGTAACGAGTTCTTTAAAACTCAAAATGTATTTTGTGTGTTGGCCTTGTGATATGCTACCGAATAATGCTATTTTGTGTGTGTACGCATTTCGCATACAAATGACGCACCCAATCTAACTGGAGCACTGCACTGTGGTATATGAACCCGCAATAAGCTCAGCTTCAACTTTTTGCTTACAATTCCTTGTTATTTGTACGATTCGTAGTCGTACTAGTGGATTCAATTTGCTATTGGTGTGTACGCACATAAGTGCTTAAGTGCCTAAGTATTTATGCTCAATCTTTATCATTTACATTTAAATAGTTTATAATCGTTTGAAAATAAATTTCAAAATGGAGACTAGTAACGAAAATAGAAGCTTGTTATGTATATTTTGTTTAAAACTCATTGATAATTCCACTGACGACAGTGATAATGATAACACCAGTAAAAGGGGTTGGCATGGATTTTTCAAAGTAATTATCCGACAATTTTTTAATTGCCGTGCTCTAATTAGTGTGGATAATCAAGAATGGTATAGAAGCGTTTGTAAAGTTATTAGTGAATCCACCATAAATACTGACGATATTGAACCGTTTTTTGAAAACATTAAGATTTGTAATAGCTGTGAAGGGGTTACCAGAAGATTCTCTGATTTTTATCATCAAATGAAAGAATTGGAGTTGAGAATTGATTGGGAAGTTGGCAAACTATGTAATGTGATGGAATGTGCAGATAAGACTGTGTCAAGTCTGGAGAAAAATGATTTGGAGAATAATTCTACTTTTAATGGTGGTCTGGTAACTTTGGTAGAGTTCCGAAATACTTTGAAGAAGTGTTGTCAAGCTTATCAGGAGATTAAAAAGAAGGTTTCAGTTCCCAACGTACAATTAACGCAGATGATAGTAGAAGATTTCCCGTTAGAGACATTCGTAAACGATGTTGAGTTACAGATTACTTCAGGTAAAAATACAAATAAATTGGGCTGATTAATGAACGTTCGTATTAGTGATCACAAATGAATTGGTGTAAAAAAGACAAGTAATTATTTGTGTGTGATCATGCTAGAAGATATTGTGTGTTGAATTGTACCAGTTGACATTTAAAAAATTCGATATTGTATCGGTGAAACCGGTAGAGTAGAACTTTTGTGGAAAAAAATAAATTTAGTTTATATTGTTCGTGAAGAAATAATTAAAATGAACACGACGAAAACAAGCATAAATATCATAGAATAAAAAGGTGAAGCAATCGATTTGTTAAAGGCCAACTTAATAGAGCTGTAGTTTACTTCAAATACAGTACTGTAAAAAGTTCCACTAAATAATTTAGACTCAGCAAAATCGATAACAGCAAAGATATACAAAGACGCAGTCGACATTATTATCACAACTCCCTAAAAGTATTTAAGCTCTTTTATAATTATTTATGTGTGTCATTTCAGAATGCATTCCTATAATTTTGGATGAGTGCTCAATCACACCACCGGAAATCAAAGAGTATTCCTCGCAACCGGAGGACGTAAATAGTCTTCGAGCAACTTCAACAGAAGGTAAAGTTTAGTGAATAAAATAGCTTACATATTTAATTACAAAGATATTCATCTTAATTTAATTTAATGTCTTTCAAAAGTCGAAGTGATGGAACACAATGCAGATCAACAAATCAACATAGAAGTCTCAGTTTGCCCCGAGGCAGTTTACTCTGAAAATGACTTGTCATATTCTTTACCTTTACCATCATTACTAGGAGAACCAGAAGTTGATTTTTTATTACCAGAAGAAGAAGATCCTCTAAATCCTCCAAATAGTTCACAGTCCAATTACATCTGCACAACTTGCTCGTTTCCTTTTACCAGTAAATTCGAGCTCTTCCAACACAACATGGCTTATCATGTTGGAAAATATTTTTCATCTGTGCAGCTCCGCTCACTATCCAACGACCAGTTTAATCACTACATCATTAATTTACTGGAAACAATCCTTGACACATTTGATAACGTTGACGAGAAGTATAGTTGCCATTTTTGCTCCGACCTTTTTCCTGGAAGGCAAAAAACGCGAAATCATCTTCTCGTCAAACATCGTCCAATTCTTAAAGAAAAACTTTTGGAAGCACAGAAATTTGAATATGGTCTTGTTCTGAAGCATCGCTCGGTTCTCAATGGAAAACTTACTGAGCTACAAAATTCCAGTAATATCAACATGATAATGAATACAAGTAGAAGGACGAACATGGGGAGGCGTTTGAATGGGAAAAATAATAAGAAATGTCACCATCATAATTGCAGAGTTTGTGGAAAAGTGTTTACGAAGGGCTTTCTATTAAACCAGCATCAGAGCAACAATCATCCTGAATTATTTTTTGAGAGCTCAAATTGTCTCCCATCATCATCATCCGAAAATAATGAGCAGTTCAAGAATATTGTCCGCTCTGTTTTGGAAGAACAGATGCAGATTATAGTTCCCAGGAAAGGGAATCAAGTAAAATGTGGCATTTGTTCCAGAACATTGTGGAACCGGAAGTGGGCTAAGCACCATTTGATTATGAGGCATCGTATTTTCCTTGCAAATCAAATAGAAATGGTGCAAGGAAAAGAGAAACCTTCACAAGAGATTCAGAAAAACGTATTGGAAATGAAAGAGACAAAAATAGTTGAGAACGAACGACATCCAGTAACCGGAAGTGACCATCATGCCAGTGCCACCTATGCTAACAAACTGCCTTTTGACTGTTCTCTTTGTTCGATTTCTTTCAAAACCAGATTTGGTTTTCGTCATCATGACATGAGTCAACACATTGACAAATATTTCGCATCAGCAAATCTCAAGTTTTTGCCAAATGATCAGTTTACGAAGAGTGTAATCAATTTGGTAAATAATATGTTCGATAAATTCAAAAGGATGAATTCCAAATATCAATGTTCCTTTTGTTCCAAGCATCTTTCTGGACGTCAAGCCGCGAGATATCATCTCGTTGTAAAGCATTGCCCAATTATCAAGGATAAGCTTGTAGAAGTACAAAATTCTGGAAGTGTTTCCCAAAATGTAGAAAGTAGTATGAGCAACAATGCCACATACTTGAAAAGAAAGAGAGGCTGGCCCAAAGGAAAGAGTCGTCGAGAGTTGAAGAACACATCATTGAAATTTAATTTTAAACTTAGAAATCTATCTCTGAAAATAAAAAGAGGGAGAGGCAGGCCAACAGGGAAGCGGGTGATTCCCAATGTGGAAGGAATCTGGAAAATGACACCGGTGTTTTGTCGCCAGAAAGTTCCTAAGGTATCGAGATGCGGAAGATGTGGGAAAAGGTTTGCTAATGTATATACTTTGAGAACACATTTAAAAAGCTATTGTAAAGTCATACGGAATACGGATAGGGATTCAGCTAAAATTGAAGAGCAAAGGTTAGATGATTCGTGGATAGCAGATTTACTTGAAATAAGGGACAATAAATAATAATAGTACTTTATTGTCAAAAACATAAATGATTTCGATCTGTGAGTATGACGTGTATTGTTATTGTATATAGGACATTTTTATAACTATTTGTAAAAACAAATTCGGTCAATACACAAAGTATGTTAATATTTTACCTGTAAAAATTTGCGATAATTTTTAAAGGTAAAATTATAACTTTAAGAATGTATTTGTAGTATGATTTATTGTTTCATTTCTTAAGGAAATGTATATGGAAATGATGATTTGGGTGTTGTAAATTGTATTGGTTTGTATGAACGTTTTTATGGATTTTTAAGGATGCAAAATATGATAAGTTAAAATTAGGGTGCATAACATAACCTCGCCATGTACCAATTTCAAATTATTTTTAATACATAGAAGACCTGTTGTACGAAACGAAAGTAGAAAATCACATCAGTCCGGTAGAAATAAGCTTTAGAAAATTTCTCTTGGATAAAAAATTGTGTACTTTTATTAGTTTTTAATAAAAAAATGTTTTATAAAAAAATTTATAGTACTGTACATTATAAGATATCTTGCTTATTATATAAATAAACAATGTTAAATTAAGATATGAGATATGTACATGAATTTTATGATTTCGTCTGGTAAAGTATTTTAATAATATGGGTGCATTTGCATGCTCAAACTAAACAAATATTTACCAATGCCAATTTTTTTACACAATTTATTAGCTAAATACTTGATATTTAACTTAATTCATCAATTTTATATAACTCAGCTTATGCAATGTATTTATAAAGCATTGTTTATCAGGCGAAAATGAATGATGATTTTAAGAAATATTTTGTTCGGTTTCTCCGAAAGTTACATAAATATAAGTTGTAGTCTATTACTTAATTTTTAATTAAATGCTTTAACGACATATCTAAGAACATTTAAATACTCTAAGTAAAGATTTACCCATATACATTTTCCATTAGCTTTTAGATCTGGGTTTGTCATAATATTGAAGTACACGAAAACCGAACATATTTTGTTGAACGTATAGCTATACTACAATTGATGTTTAATGAAATGTAAAATTTTAATGCTTAACTTAATAAGTAATTAATATAATTACTTCCGAATGTATACACTAACATAAATGTTTCCTTTCGATTTTAAAAACTTTTACAATAAATACCCAATAAATAATAAATCTTCTTTTATATTTATCCAACATTTTCACTTGACCAAGTACGTCAACCCTCAATGCAGGATCTGTCATATTCTTTCTTACAGAGGTCTTGTCCAAAAAAATGAATATTATTGTGCTTAAACAAAGAAATTACTTCAGGAATACAAGAACATGAAAAACGTAACAAACATCTCTGTTTGCTTACAAATATGACTTGCAAGTTGCAAGCACCAAGAAAGCTTCAGTTGATCTTGACCTTGATCATATAAAACGAATCAATTTCAGCCAACACGCTTTAAAATCTAGGATAAATCATTTAATATTTACTAAGGAAGACCAATATATTACTTTACATCATCATCTTACAAAACATGTTTGAATGTAGATCGAATGGAAAGCTTTCACTGGCTACCAAGTGCAATATTAATCTGTCAACTGGAAATGGGAAATTATAGAAACGCACCCGACATCACGTTTTACAGTGTCTACTTCAACGGTACTACTATTAACAGCAACGAGTCTCAGCTTCACTAGAAATAAATCAATACACGCTATCAAACGTTATTCTCACTACCACAACAAACGTCATGCGTCGCTTACAGTCAAACATATCTGATTTTAGTAAACCTAATTTAAGTATACAGGACAATGAAATTTGTAGACAGGGTAAGTCAAGAAATAATAAATGGCAAGACATTTTAATGTGTTTTGTCCAAGTGTGGACTTTTTGTGACAATTTATGTACTCAAGCTTACCTAATGTTTGCACAGTTAAGATGAATATCCAAATGCTCTTGTGGCATATCGACCAGAGTAGGTTAGTTTACAAAACATTACTTTATCCATATACTCATTCATTCATAGATGGATAGTTAATTTTTTGCAGATAACATAAATATTTGTACAACAAAATGGTCGCAAAAACCAGTTCCATTTTTATTATGTAAACTTTTAAAGTTTATTTTGTCATTTATTGAAACTTTTCCAAAACCTCTCTGGCATACCATTTGAGCAAATAAAGCAAACGTACTTTCTCATCACCTAGTGCGTATACATATATTGTAAATTCTGACATCACATTACCTCATTTGCTTTATATCGAAATAGGTAGCTATAACAAAAAACATCATGACGTTTTTCTAAGTTTTAATGAAGTAAAGCTTAGCGTCGTAATTTAAATGTCTTAAGGAGCTTAAGTTTCCAAATATTTAGTTAATACGAAGTCGAATGTGCACAATATATTTATTTACAAATAGAAAATTGTAGCACAATCGTCGAGAATCGAGAAACAATCGAGAAAACACGTTAAATCATAGTAGATTTGGTGCAGAACTCATTAAAGTTGTGTACAGTTAAAAATGCTTAACATAAACGAGCTCTTGAAACTCTTATTTTGTTGTTGATCCGTAGTCCTTAAGGCACTTGCAGCAAAACAATTCAACATTGTATGTATTATGATTACGATTCTTTGTGGTTCCCAAATATTCATGTTCCTATTTTTTAGGGTTTCTGTTCTCGTAGGCTTTCAAGCATAATATGCAATAAATATATAGTATGCATAGTGGATGCACGCATACCCATAA
>JAQFZG010003629.1:0-13217 GCA_034695465.1 Entomobrya nicoleti | reverse complement strand
TAATGTTTTCTAGGGTAGTTTTTGGAGCACTTTCGACTTGCAATTTTTAAAATTCAAAACTTTTTCATGAAAAACGTCTTCTTACAGAATTGAAATGAGAAGGCCCTGGAGTAAGTTGATTATCTGTTTTCTCCTCCTTTTCCTTCAAATTTTTGCTAGTTTCCTCTTTTGTTGTTTGTAGTGAATAATTAAAAGAGAAGCACCAGGTGCTACCACTGCCTTTTATTTTGCGGCTTCTCAATTTACGGCCATTTTTAATTCTCATGTAACACTCTAAAATAATTTATATATATATATATCCCCATTTTTTATATTAAACTCATCGTCGCCAGTACTGTATATAGCAGTTGGACTGTATGCCTGTAACTGATTGACAGGACAAGAGCGAGACATATGATACCATGTTCAAAATAAAAGTACCTCAACCTAACAACAAGCCTTAATACATTGTTAACTTTCAGTTTTTCTGTAGTAAAGAAAACACCTGTCGACTAGAAGAAAACAAAGATAATCAAGTCACCAAACTTGACACGGGAGCTTTACAGGCTGAGTCGTTTCTTCATATTTAAATTTAAAAAATACCAAAAAGCAACAGCGCTCGCTGTGTGCCGTCTGTAGTTACTGCACTAAAATTACATTTTGCTCATGAGATCTACACCATCAGCAATTTAACTGGTAGCAGTTATCAGACAGGGAAACTCTTTATTATACTATACAGAGCTACCCAAATACGTACACATTTTTTCTCTTCGTATTACTGCTAAAAAAGAGCAGCTTTTCAAGTAAGAAAAGCTTTTTAGTGCCAGTAGTGTTTTAACTGACGTAAAAACATATACTATGACATAGAGTTGAGTACACGAATTTCATAACAAAGACGTATGTTTTTCATGGCTTTTTCAATAGAAACTCATGGTCATCACATCATCGAAATATCCTCCATCTTTTCTGAAGAGCTTAGCATCGGAGCAGTGGCAAAAAAAATGCAAAATATAAACACGATGTTTGGGTTGCTACAAAGCAATATCGCCTCTCATTTCAGTGAAGAAAGATAAAGAGAGATCCAGCGTTTCATGGAAATTGCACTACACATCTCACGCTCCAGTAGCGGTTGATGTGCGCACACGAAAAAGCTACTGAGATTTATATGGGCAATAAAAGTAGAGGTATAAATACGCAGATACTTGAGCACTTTTTACAATCGCTTTGCGTACTATAAATACAACAACTACTAAGATTATTACGATCCAAGTCAGATTTCTAGCTTTACAATGAACACATGTTATTTCCTTCCTTTAAGATGGAATTTTTCTTTACGTTTTGCTAAATAATTACTACTACTAAGCTTTTTATTGTGCTTTAAAATTTAAGGATGATCATTGAGAAAAAAAAAATATGCGAAAGAATACGAAATTTTCAAAATCATCGTTGACAATTTTCTTTTTCTTTTAGTCATTCGATGTTTGAATTGAATGAGTATACATAAAAAGAATATTCCAGATATAAATCTTATTCCGTCTCACATTTGAACTTGCATAACAGTATTGCCGACACTGTTCGCTAAGATCATTACACAAAAACACGTTGTGCAAATTTCGACCTAGCAAACAAATGGTAATGGACTTTGGACTTTGATCGTCCTCTTTGAGTTTACTATAAACAGACTGGTCACTGGATAATGCACGAGTAAGCTTCTTTGTCGCCAGTTCATGATTGGCTAACCAGGAGGAGTGGCACAAGGCCGTCCAAAACATAATTACTTACCTACTTCTCGGTTTTCATTTTTCATCATGATCATGAGTGATTCATAACATCACAAAGTAGCCACTGCCACTACAACAAAGTATGTTTCTTCACATCATGACATTGTGCATGAGTAATAATGTGCCGATTAAATATATATGGGCATTAAAACTGTCGCATGAATAGGGTCAGAAACATGAGAGAGATCTATGACGATTCATCATACAACGTAATAAATACTAAATGCGCAGTAGCGTTTTTCAATGATAAATTTTTATTAAGCAACCTATATATAATTAATCTGGTCGTTGCAAAGATGAGCTCAGAATTACATTGAAACTCCTACTAAATCATTTCAGATTACTGAATCCTCCAAAGATATCATTTTATATTAATCAGTAGTTATCTAAGTAGAAACCCTTTCCATTCCAATGTAATCTATGATGAAGGCCATGGCTCCATACATCTTAACGTTCAGCCAGTTGCTCTGCTCTACTTGCTTTCTTCGATTGTCTCAAGTTCCTTCCAATCCCGCAACCAAAAATCGTGAAAGCCTCTATTCTAATGGTGCATTGACTGTATACAGTCTTAAGTGTGAGTAGATTCATACTTATACAGCAACAAAAAGGAATCGCTCACTCGCACTCACAAATTATCGCCGTCCCCAATTTATTAGCATCACAGACAAAACCGGAATCATCATCTTTGTTTTGCTACATTGTCATGTTGATCTGATGATCGTCAGTGATAGCTAAAGGCTGATTCTCGCTATCTATCTATCAAAAAATCCGCATAAAAACAATAGGGAGCATCAGGTAGACGTTCAAGTTCATTGCAGCAGAAGCAATGCAATATGCCATTATCGCTGTGAGATCCTATCAGTAAATCGAGTATTTGTTGTGTTTGAATTATAGACGCAATATTATGCATGTAATAATAAATGGGTAGAACATTTTTAGGTATTTACATGCAATGGCACGAAAGGTTTTTTTGCATACCTTCTGTCAGTTCTTATAAACCCAAAATGGAATGTATACATGCCATCATCATATCATATCAATAATCATCAAATAACTTTAACAAAGTACGTGTTATCATCGAAGGCACACCAGCTCACCGGTATCATACACACTTTTAAAGTTTAAATTTGCATTTTTAGTTGAGTTGGTTGTTCCTTTCTTCTTGATCGTCGTACCTAAAAAGTCTGCCTGCCACACAGTCAAAGCGCATCATCATGATGAAGGAATGCAGTAGTAGTCATTTGCAAAATTAGTAACTAGACGAATACCCAACTAAAAACCAAACACGATCATCGACTTGACGGCTGCATGCCTTTAATAATAATCATCTCTGAAGACGATGAAGATGAGTAAAAAATGTCGACAACGTCAGAGAAAAAATATTCTGCGCCGGTACCGGTAATAGTATCGTACCTTGTTAAAAGTGAATCAGAATTCAATAAAAAAAAGATGGCAAAGTTAACAAAAACTTTCAATTCAAACATGCTCATGATTCATATAAAATAGACATCTGTTTTAGAGAGAGCAGTGACATTTAGCACACGCATAAAAATGATATCTAAAAAATCTGTCGTTCATTGTATCTCTCCTCAACTCAAGATTTTTTTTCAATATCAGATAATTATGTTGATGAATAGCAATTGGTTAATACAAACACAAAAAACTCACTGTGAGTAAACGGATGCAACAGGTACAAAAATGTATATTCATGCGTGCCGTAGACATTCCTTCAATGAAGTGAATGAATTTCCACAAATAAGTACCTGGTGGAATTTCCCGAAGATACGCAAACAACCTAAATACATAGCGTATCAAAGATATCCTACATTTAGCATCACTATGCTAATGTGATTTATTGACATAAGTGCAGTTTTGTCGCTAGCAGCAAAATTTTTTAAGAGCAGGATCTACTTTGACTTTAAAGCTTTTCCATTGAAAAACCAGTATGGTTCATTTTTAGAAACACATCACGATAATTTTACGGGGGTTTTCATAGTTTTTCAGGTACTACTTTTAGATGAAATCATGCAAGTGAGCACTGGAAGTTATACTGTTCACTTTACGGAATCAGCTAACTTTTAAATTCAATGATATGTATAGCTGAATTTTCTTGACATCTACCCAACCCAAGAGCATTTTTAAGTATGCACGCGCTTATAATAAAGTGACACCAAATTTTTAAAAGAATTCAAACATGCTGCAAAAAGTTGCAGTGAATATTTAACTAGATTCCACATCCTACAATCATTTCACTTTTTCCAGTCATCATCTTACTTCACACTTAATACCGCATTCAGATTATCTGCAAAGTAACGATGAAAATAATGATGAGCAAAAAATGCTATTTAGTGCATACTTGTTAAATAACAGGCAATCTTTTCTATCTTACATGTACCCACTTAACTCCGCATTTCATTTTTTATCCTCTTGCTCCTGAACACTGTCATTATCCCCTTCTTAAAAGGAATTTCTTTAACTAACTTTATCGATCACACGCTTCTTTTCGAGACCAGAAAGTTGGCATTCTACTCCAGTACGTATTACAGCATTATTTTAAGAAACAAAAAAAAATTAGCAGAGTGATGTGTGATGTACCTTTTACTAGCATTCAAGCAGTAACATTGCACACGGGGAAGATTCTGAGTAGAGTTAGTACTCGAAATACTTGCAGGCAATAAAAACCCAGCAGCAGCGACTTTTTAATATTTTTAAGCACAAAGCACTGCTCGTTATAGAGAGAATACATTTTCTGAAGATTATCATGATGAAGACTGCCATCAGTATTACACGGACTACTTAAAATTTTCATTCACAAAAAAGAGGAATTCATTTTTGAGCCCATACCTTGAAACGAACAGAAATGAACAGAGTATTTTTGTGGTCAACCCCGAAAAATCTTCAAAATACTCTGTTCATTTCTGGATTAAGCCATTTTTAGAATCAGAATCCTCAGAAAGCTTTTACTGATTCTTTTCGTTGTTAATGAACCATTTTGTACCTAAATCCGTGAACGAGTTTTTAATATAAAAAATAACATGTTTGCATACTTACTATAATTCAATGCTGATCATAGTACTTCAATTTTAATAGCAAGGCAACTCGATATAAAGAGGTTTTGCATTAGCCATTATCTTAACTGGTCTAGTTTGCCAAAACAAAACCATACGTACGTCTCTACGTTTCTTTCGCTTATTTCATTGCATTGTGCAGCAGAGTTACGAAATACGAGAGAATAATCATCATGATATGCCGAAAATTACCAATAGTAGTATACAGTACCTCTTAATCTGAAGTTTTTGTGAATGAACAAGTAAATCTGAGAGTGAGTGGGCACCCAAAAAAAATTATGAATGAAAATATGAACACATTTGTAGGTAGTTTTGCAGTAGGTCGATATTATGTGTAAAAACTCATACGATGAAAAGAGGAGAAAATGAATGAATGAACCGACTATATATATCCTTACTCATCATGATTTGCAAGTGAAGAGTAAACTCGCACTCAAGAGTGCTATGATAAAAACATGCAACATAAAACCTATGAATGATGTAACGATACAAGGAAGGACTACAAGTTAGTAGTTTGTTAAGCGTTGAAAATATAAATGGTTTTGCTTTAGATCCCAACACATTCAAAGGGGCTCGAGCTACCCTCTACCCTAAGTTCCAGGGTGTAAAAACATGTTAGCCGAATGTTTAGCCTATCGCATTAAAGAATGGTACATTCTTGCCAAAACGACATAAAAATATTATAAATAGAAGGATGGCAGACTGATCGGCAATTTTTTAGTATTGACTAGCAAAACGTTCCTTTTTAAGTAAAAATGAATGAATGAGCTTCACAATGAGAAATGATTCATAAAGATGTACAACCGTTTTACTATTAACTGCATCTCAAAATTTAAAAGAAATGTTTGAACACATTGTAAGTACATCATTATCAACATTGAAAAATTAAATATTTGCACAAGCTTCAGAAGTAGAATTTGGTAACTGAGAACGATTTTCTTGTTTAAAAATCACAACATCACATTTCATTAATCATTGCAATTGTATGTACGTGCTATTAGTACAATGAGAAAATAGTTATTCAAAAGCTCTGAACTACAACTCAGAAAGTAAATGTGTTTGGCCTATTCGTGAGTAGTAAAACATAATATACTGCAAAACTAAGAATGTATTTATATTTATACCGATCAAATTTTAAAACTAGAATATGGCAATTTTAAATTTAATTTTAAGTACATTTTACTCTTCCCTAAATTGCTTCGCATTATTCAGATTCCAATGCCAATGCGTAATACAGGATTAGCTACTTGCTTCTACACAGTATATAAAACAGTAAGTGGCAACAAGTGTTGTGATGTATCATCGCATCATCATCTACATCCACAACCCAGAATCCGGTTCCACTCTAACATAAACAGCAAAAAAAACTAGCATTTATTTACTTAATGTGTCTGCTGTGCTTAAATTCATACACTTTTAGCCGTTCCAATCCAATGATGAATACATACATACCAAGAGAATGAGATGCCTTCTGCATTCCTCTTTCGTACGACAAGCACAAAAAATAACGTTCAAAACGAGCGGAAATGCGAAAAAGCATGATTCACATTTTTGGTACCATCGGCATTTTCATTGATTCTTGGAAAAAGGATTAGTCAAAATATTACAGTTTACCAGCAGTCCCAATGAATGATCCACCATGTGGCTCTAAAGTAAAACTCTTAAAAGAGATTATACATTGCTTGAATCAGCACGACACAAAAGGCCACGTAATTATTTTTATGTACCAGGGTACATCATAAAATGATTATGCTGATTAAAATTGAGAATAATTTGGATTTGAAATACTTATACATTATACATTTCATACACTCATGGTACCAGTCGGCTTTAAACAAAATCAGTTTTCATACCTTTCCGATGAGCAATACAGTAATTCACGAGGCAATGACATGACGTGGCTAAGGTGGTGGTAGTAATGCTGCTAACGAGATGATGATAAGACACGAACAAGAAGACTTGTCATTCGCTCCTTTCAGTTGACTACTCATCATACATATTTTGCAACAATAACGACAAAATAACAAACTTACTTATACATTTAAGCAAGGAAAATAAATATAGTGACACACATCATTTCAGAGAACCAAACAGTATGCACTCGTTTCCGGTTTTACAAATAAGGCTTACTACCAAACTTTGGTACATTTTTGTCTGCCTTCCTCAGTAATAGTTTTTATATGAATGAAACACATTATCCCGATCATGATCATCAAGTCATCATAAAGAAAAATCTCATTGTAGGAAATGTTTCACTCACTGCTAAAACATGTTTACGCAAAAAGCTTGAGCAGAGATATGTACATGACAGTGGCAAATTTGGCAATCGACATGTACTCATTCTTGTACAAGAAGCCTAGTATGTAACGTCTCTTTGAAAAAAACTATAAGCGCATTTTTGGTACAAAACGGCATTACATTACATTGCTACCCCCAAACCAGTAACGGCTTTACAGTAATTTTCTTTTGTTGATATCTGTTAGTGTGAAACATAATAATGACGATGACTGCGTACACAATGTACGAAAAAAATTCGGCAAACTGGTGGTAAAAAGCGGATGCTCTTGTCAATATTGGACATTCCAGTCAAACGCCAACACAATGACGTACCAAATTCCTTAGCTCTTCACATCAACCTCTCACTTTTTTCTTCATTCATATCATTCCAACAATTTTTTACACACATGTTTTCATCTCTAGTTCTCTGCAAATACCATCATCGAGACTTTTAGCATTAAGCCTTTTTCTTTTAAAAATCTTGTTAGTTTGATGCTTATGCGCTTGTCTGCCGAAACGAAGATGAGATGCACATTTTAAAAAGATTTCCTTCTTCCTAATCTTCAAACACTCTTTTAACAATCAATTTACGTCATTTCCGCTTTAGTTCTATTAACGGATTCTTTGGCACCTGTAGCATGGGATGTTACTTGCAATAAATACCTACACACATACGGTACCAAATTTTGTTGGAAATCTATTAAAGCATAAAAGTGCGTTTCGCAACAGATTGGTTCAAAGATTTTCTCTTTAAGACAATTACTAATACCTTTACTTCTCTCCCAAATGAAGTTGACTAGTTGAATTGATTTTCCCCCGAGCATAACATAATTCCGTTTGAAATACATATAATGACGTATTCCCTTTGAAAGATCTCTATAAGCTTTCAATCCCATACAAACTAGAGTGAAAATTCCAATGAGTTAACGTAACTTGATACATAAATCCTTTTTAAGTTATGCATTAAGTTAACAGGCACTTGCCTTGCTTTACGAAAGCATAGCTTTTCTGACGAAAATTCCAACTTCACACAAAATTGAGCTCCACAGTTGACATTTTCCTTAGAAAGCTTACAGTTTCAATTGAATGGCTTCCCAAAGCCAAAACATGCATGCATTGTGTTGTGATAACACTGCAACATGATTTGTTACAATATCAAGCAGTTTCGCGTTTGCGTAGGAAATTCCCACAAAAACAAAACAACACACTTGAGCTAATAAACGTCAAGCGTGTGAAAGCAAAGGTTATGCTGGGTACACACACATACAAATTCCAATAGTTAAAAT
The DNA here is from genome assembly GCA_034695465.1 of Entomobrya nicoleti. Classification (NCBI taxonomy): domain Eukaryota; kingdom Metazoa; phylum Arthropoda; class Collembola; order Entomobryomorpha; family Entomobryidae; genus Entomobrya; species Entomobrya nicoleti. The sequence goes on along the minus strand of JAQFZG010003629.1, from coordinate 4,826 downwards.
TATTATTATATCACCGTTCAACAGACCTCATAAAAGGTGACGACAAGCTCTTTGGAGCCATTGAATCGTATTATCAATATCATGTTTCAACAATTTCAAGCTGAAATGATTTTGTGTATCATATAGTTTGTAAAGTTGTTAAAAAAAACTCATGCAACTGCCTCTTCTCTGAGAGTGTGGTGGTATATGATTTTATCCTCCACTTTTTAATTTTTTTAAAATGCATTCTTGTTTGCCTGATTTATTGTGCTGGCAGCAACAATAAAACTTCTTTATTTCATGGCTATCATCATCATCCCCGGCAATAGACCGTTTTGTATTTAGCCCCATTTAACATACCAGTCAGTCAGTCGATTGAGTTGATTCGGTGAATTTTGTACCTTGTTATCTAGCAAACGTCATCATATCATACTTCTACCGACTGCCTTATAACGTCAGAGTCTCCAGTTTTGGTAATAAATTGAAGAGGAATCTCTCTCAATTCTAATAAAGTACAATGATTTTAAGTTACACATATGCAATTGAACGTTGAACCTGGCTTAAAAGACGCGCATCACCTAAAAAACGATGTTCCTCACTCACAAAAAAAATGCAAAATGAATTTTACATGATTAACGTGGTGGGTAGTAGGTAATAAAAACATCATTGCCACATTTCACCAAGCTGTCGCTCATAATATTAATGATAATGCCGGTTGCATACTTTAAAGTTTTATTATTATTAGTGCTTCGATGAAAACGCGTTTCTCGCGACTAACTGTCACCAAGTTATTAGCATGGTACTGCCATCGCCGCTCATAATTATTGCTTCGAACATTTATACGTTGAAATATTTTATCATCACGACACATGACATCATGGATCTTGTCATAATAAGTATTATTATTGCAAAGTTCGATTATGAATTGGATTACAACTGCTTCTGTCGGACCGCTAATTACAACTTTCATTGAAATTCATATATGAAGTGAAATGCAGCAATAGCATTACTGCTTATCAGTATTAACCTGACACTGCGACCAACCTAGGTAATTTCTAACTTTCTGAGTCTCTAAAAGTGGAGCCTAAACATAATATGAGCATTTTTAATGAGTCCTATTTATACTTTATAACTAGAATGAAGTCAGTAAAACAAACATTCAAAAGAAAATTAACTCATTATTGCGCAAGTAATGGAAGAAGAAAGAAACATTAATCTGCACTCATGGAATGATGGAAGTTCAAGATAAGCTTTCCTTTATAGTAATTGCAACAGCTCTTCTTTTTTCTCATTTTTCGTAACATAACCAAAATGACTTTACACTTCAAAACTGTGTTCTTTACACAAAACCTTAATTATAATTCTTTCCATCTGTAATATGCGCTCTGAATAATGCCATCACATAATTATTTATTGCAAAATTTCAAGAAAATGCATAGATGTTTATCAAAAACATTACACAGTGCATATCTCATTCTCTACATTATCCTTTCTAGAATCGTTTCCGGCCTCAGATACAAATCAACAATCTTTTGTTAGAAAATTCAAGAATACACTCATCTCAAAGGTTTGAACAAGAATCGAAAAAACTTCCACAAGATAAAATGAGGTATTTTTTACAGTATATTTGAAAAAAAGGTTAAACCAGCCACCACCCAACAAGAAAACTACCCAATTCTAAAGAAACCCCTTTAAAACCGCATTCAATTTCAAGAATTTCAAGAAAAGAGGTTATGTGCATGCATTTCTAAAGAAAATTCTTCTAAAAATATTCAGCAATACAATGTGCCGATTAGTACCTCGTCAAAAAAAAGCAAGTTTAAATTCATTTCTCGTCTGTTCCGATGTTCCTGCGAAATGAGCCTACGCTTTTGGCGGCATCATTTCACACAACATTTCATGGGTACTACCTGATTGTACAACAATAATCAGCAAACAACAAAAAAAAACTTTCCTCCATGTATGTAATAGTAATATGTAATCTCAAGAATTACTGTAACAAATAATCTAAAAAAGTGCTGCTGTTCATCTGTTCTGTGATCATTGAAGAAAAGCGTTTATAAGCCACTTTTATTACCATTCCCAATATTTATACATGCATCCTGCGAACACGGAATGCACCATATTTTCATTTACACTTTACACGTTTCCTTTTACAATCTATCACCACATCACCTGCCAACCAACAAATACAAAGGCATCGAGAGAATATGTACTTTTTTTCTTCATAGCTGCATTTTAGTCGTTGTTACAGAACCATTATGAAATTGGTTGGTAGAGGCAAACTGAGCGGAAATATTTTGCACTAGCGGTTTAATTTACGAGAGAGAACAAATTTGAGAATCGAAATCCCAATTCCAATTTTCTGCATTTTCACTAATTTATTATGGTGGGTTGTGGGTAAAATACGTGTGTACAACGTAACAAGGGCTCGCTGGTTAAACTTGTTAGTTATTTTTTCTTTTTCTTGTAATTGGAAGGATGACGATCATTGAACAATGATGAAAACAAAAAACCGACTAAAAAGAGATTAAATTACCTTCTTGCATCTGTTGTGCTACTGCAAATTGCGCAATTATATGCAATAAAATTGGAACATAGCAAAGTACTACGTGTGGGTATTATATCGTCATGCCGTGTTTCACTGGAAAAGGGCTAATGAACACTGAATACATGTGTGTACCTTACATAAAAATCTTCCGACCGTGTCACGTTTGTTTTCAGACAAATAATTCTTTCCGTTGGCATCTGATGCATTTGATGATGTTATAAGGACTTTGTTGTATTTTATTATTATGCTTAAACATAGTTCTTGTCTTATTTCATTTCGAATCGAAAATTCTTCTTTTTTTAAAAAATAATTATGATTACGAGAATATGGATAAAAAGGCAGGTACAATACATGCGAACTATAGGTATCCCAATCCCAAATTAAATTTGGAAAAAGTGCATCCATCCAAAATAATGAGCACGAATGTAAGAGGCAACGTCAGCAGTTCGGCGTGGCTGGTTGTTTCCTGGAAAGCAAGGCTGTCATTACACACTTCTGCAAAACTGCAATTTTGAATTTTCGTACAACCCTTTCAATTGCCAACGATCAGTGAAAATATTTTTGATTATGAATGAAAGCATCCTGAACCATTTATGTATATTTCCCTGGAATTAATTTTCAGTCTGCAAATACGATTGCCCTTAACAAACTTTTTTTTTCAAGGATGATAGCAATAATGGACCAACTGCTTAAAATGCTTCATTGTTGTTTTTACTACCTGTAATCCATATTACTTGTCTTGTACACCTTCGAACTTCGGACTAATACCAAAATACTCTAACGAAGTAAAATATTGTTGAATATGCTTTCAGATAAGAGAAACTTAAGAAATTGCAAATCCCCGTGTACATTCCCGCAGTTCTTGTGATAATGTCTGATCCCTTTTCTAGGAAATTATCAACCTCTTTTATCCACCAGCAGTATTTAACGAGCCCAAGAAAACTATTTGGTGAATTTATGAACCTTGAAAAGGAAAAACTTAAAAACCCATATTATGACGAGAATAAATGCGAATCACAGCGTAAAATTCAAAGCATTTAACATCCATATTTTTCATAAGAACATTTCAACATCCATACACGTAAACATTTACACAAAATTGGTACTATAATTTACAGCATGAGTTTTTTATTTATTTTTATTTTTGCATTCCCAATTCCCATCATCATCGCCGTCGTCATCTCAAGCCGTTACCATTTTTTGATATTCAAAAACATACCCACGACACGACTGTTATGAATATCTGTCTGGGTTGTGGTTAGCTACAAAATTCTATTACCACTACTGCCAATGATGATCATCATCAACATGATAAGTTGCTATATTACGTACTCTCCCCAATTTTTCTGCGGAGTTCACTGATATTGTAAATATCTCTTTTTACAGCAACAATAACTAAGTATATCATAAAGGCAGGGAGAAAAAAAAATTATGTGCGGCTGCTCTCTGTGACTGTGTGCGTTTCGCAACGGTCACCTAGTACAATGAACGAATAACTACAAAGCAGTACAACAGACAAGTTGAAGACCAGAGCATCGCCTCGTCGGATCAGCAACAGCAGCGTGTGATTTTGCAAAATTTTATTTATTTAGCAACAAGAACACAACAATTTTTATCCAATACCTAACTACAAGCTAATATATCTGCCAAAAGCATAAAAAAGTAACCATTTTTACTATATATCGTCATCCCATACACATTACTGTTAGCTGGCTTGACTGACTGCGAAAAGACACACAATCCATCAATAATACACAACAAACAGGAGCACAATAATACACAAAACAGCTTTCAAACAAAAAGGCATTCATTTAACATCGGTTTTGCTTGAAGGTAGGGAAAAATGGTTTGTATGTGCATTATGCAAGAGAGTCATAAAAAAGGGGAGTCTTTTGTCCGTCTCATGTCTAGACGCCATTCAATTCACAAGGGTTTTACGTTCATCTCTCTCTCTCTCTCCACAATCAATTTGTTACTACTACTATGCTGCTCCTTTGTGAACAAAAAAACGAGATGTTGGAAAGTCAAAATGGAATTATATTTTCCACACAACACATTCTCTTGGACGAGGAGAATATGAATATAGAGGTGCAAATATTGTCATTAGAGCAGCTTGTACAAACTGTATGAACATTTGACTATCAACATTGAAATATAATGGTGCGCACTTAAATGAACAACCAGAAACTCCAATATACATACATACTGTGGGTACTCACCCAGAGAGAGTTATTTACCAGGTTAAAAGTTAAACGGTTATTTTCGGTTAAAAATATTTTTTCTTAACCTGTTAACT
>JAQFZG010003628.1:0-13218 GCA_034695465.1 Entomobrya nicoleti | reverse complement strand
TTGACTTTTGTGTGATCTCTGTGGGATTTCAGTTGATTTTCTATGCCCGTTTCGGGGATTTTTATCTTTTTTCATCACTTTCATCATTGCTCACTTCAATCCATTCCACTCACCCCTTTTTCAAGTTGTATGGTAAATGGTACTAGAGCCATTATTTATCTATATGGTTGGATTGTGCATAGATACGGGTCTTTGAAAAAAAGAAAAGGGCGTGGTCTGGTCTTCTAATGGAAAAAATGGAAATTTAATTTTCTCCTTCACATGACAAAGTTTCCACGCATACTCTCTCTCTTTGATTTTTTATTATTCGCCTAACAGGCGAATGGTATGGAATGACAAATAGGAAATATAGTGCAGATGAATGTTTTGAAATTGGGATTGATAAGGAATTAGGACGACGAACGACCACCATCATCATTTTTTTCGACCACTCAAGTCTGCCCGTGTAGAATTAGCAAAATTGACAGTGTGAGAGGAGTAGGGAGAAAGAGAGAGAGGGGGTTGCAAGGTAATTACTTGGTAAGATAAGATTTACAGATAGAAAGACAAGTGTCATGTCAATTTTTTGAGGCAGAGAGCAAAACTGACGCTGAGGCTGGGATATAGGACATATGACTAGGGTGAAACAGGAAAGTATACATAATTGTATAGGTGGTGGTTTACCATGTAAATTTTCCCCAAAGTACAACATGAATGAATAAAGAACACGAGAAAATATAATCCTAAAAACTTGTTTTTGACATTCCGATGTCCTGTGGAGCTTTCCTGTGAAACAATTAAATGGGTGAACGTACACACTACCATGTTACAATATTTTTGAGAATGGGTGTGACATCCGGTCCCGGGCATTTTACTACAGAGCTATACTCACTCACAGAGACCTGCATTGCATTGGTATGATGCTGCCACCGTCGCTGTGCGCTTAAAACACAAGTGAAGTGAACTGTATCAACTTATGACCAAACCACCATATATGTAATATTCATATGCGCTGAAGCATCTCGATAATCATCATCATCGCCTCCCTGCCACCATACTGATCGTCCCGGAAACGCCCCCTTTTTATGAATTAAGCAAAGTGGTTATTCTACCAAGATGGTTGGCTGATGGCACATTCGCTCACACTGGCAAAGCCAAGCCAGGCATGATGATGATCATCTTTTTTATGGCATATTGTAATATTGTATGGCATGATGTGATACTATGTAAATATATCGAATGGAGGCAACCGACAGTTAAAAAAAAGTACAACAGCATGATATTGTTTTTTTCCCCTTCACATCGCGCAGAAAAAAGAAGCTACCAACTTTTTTTATAGTCCGATGCGATATAAGCTATGTCGGTGGGAAACGGCAGTAAAAAGGGTAAAGTAAGCGGTGGTGGTGGTAAAAAAAACGCCTTTGTGCTGTTTGGGTGGATCGCTGTACCTATGGCACTGGTGGTTCTCGGTGGTTTCTTTAGCAAAAAGGGTATTTTTTTTATTTTTGCCGTGTTTATTACCGTTGCGTATAAGCCGCCATCACAAGTCGCAGTCCTCCATCAAAAATATTATGTGTACACTCTTGTTCTTCTCTTTGTTCCTTATTTTTATTGCATTTAAAAAATAAGACGCTATCCACAACCAACATCCACCGATGAATATATGTATCCACCCCATTTTATTTTCATCAGTTTATTTTTCGCTACATACAAAACAATATTATGCCAGAAAGAAACTCCTTTTATGCAATATTCATCGTCGTCGGGTTGATTATCACGTCTCGGGTAGTAAAAAATTAGGGAGAGTGAGAGCAAAGACGAGCAGACACACGAGAAAAAATTCCATCATGGTCTGTGCAATCCAGCAACAATGGTCGCTTAATTTTTTTGGTGGAAATAACCAACCAGGTATATAAAATGCTACATCCTTGCTTTGCTTTTTATCTTTGAATGATGATGTGATATGTAGCCTCCGGGAAAGAGGATCTACGAAAATTCTTGCTTCAAAAAAAAATATTCTCATGCTCACATTTCACTTATTGCTTTCCGTCTTCTTGTGATCGTGCATCTCTAATAAAATACTCCCACTGGTTTCTATTTTCAAGAAAGATACCTAAAGTAAAGTAACATGTGTATGTGGTACTTGCTTATGTTTTTTATATATACGTTTTATCAAAGCTAAAAACATCCAGCTTGCTTGCCACACATAAAAGGTCATTTTTCAATGAAACCTGAAGAATGCAAATGTAAAAGATAAAAAATAGCCACGTAGTACATCATCATGCTACACTGTGGCTCCTCGGCTGTACCCATTTTTACTTTCCATTCACTCCCATTTTCCCTGCTTTGCATTCGTCATATCATCGTCATGATCGTGAAGTGAAGCGCAGGGGAACCTCGTGGTTAGTAAAAAAAATAAAGTATTGATGAGATGATGGAACTATAAAAAGAATGAGTGATGAAAATAAACCGTAAAAGCTGTAAATAAAATTCTCGAACTGATATTCGAAATCTCAGTTTGAAAAAAATGTCGTTTTGTAATTTCAATGTTTAGAAATGATAACCTGCTGGACCCTTGACTCATCTTTGACCTAGGTTTTCCATTAATGAGCAGATGAATGAATTAATTAGTGAAAAGAGAATTTCCAAATGTAAAAATAAAAAGTAGGATCGGATGGATGTATGGAACGAACACGTATCCATCCTTTACATTTTTATAACAAGTTTTCTTCGAGAATTCTAAAAAAGCATGTTAACAAGTCACGGCAAAGCAATCTTTGATTTTTCCCCTGTGCTCGCCTCCACCGAAATTTCTTGATTTATATTGCCCATCCGATAAATCTTGCTAAAATAACCATTCTCTTAAAAAAACTGAAAACAATCATTCATTTATCCTCAAAATAGACTTTGGTCACAGTTAATTTGAGTAATTTAGGCTTTTGCCCTTATTCGCTCTTCAAAATTCCTTATCTTTCTTCGCCGTTTAAAAAATCTGGCTTTTACCTGCACAAGACTGCCTTTGTCTGTCCAACGTCTATGATTATCCGTATTTTAATGCTACATATAAAATTCCCATATATTTTTTTATTTATGTATTCTCATTCGGATAGAATTTGATGATGATGATGACGATGATGATTTAGCTACTTTTTTCACTGAACCTTCAATTTTTTTTGTTAAGGTGACTGCATCCACACATGCATCTCTTTTTTCTCGTTCTTTTGTCCTGAACATTTTTTTACCCTGGTTTTTATTTTCTCAAAGCTGTTTTCAACATTCTTGACGGTGATGTGATGATGAGGATGATGGTCTCTCCTAAAAAGGAAACTAATGACGATGATGATGATGATGATTAAGAAATGTAGGTATGGCGAGGTAAACTATAGCTTTTAGCCCTAACCGTTTTTACTCGCGATATACATCGGTCTGGTCTGGGTATGAAGTACGAACCTAGAAATATAAAATGCAAAGCAAAAAAAAGAAAAATGTGTACCCGACTCTCCTCTTCTCCTCCGACTCAAGAAGACCTTTTACACATTTTACTTGCATTACAATAAGAACAGGATCGGATTAGAACTGAACTCGTATTGTTGATTGTTGTGAGACGTAAAGCTGTCGTAGGCAGTTAATGTTGAGGAATAAGACGGTGGACTGGATTTTATGTAAAGATGGGATTTTTCAAGGGATTCTCTCTCTCTCTCTCGTATAGCTTGGTTCTCACTTGAGTTTCCTTTTCCTTCTGTTTTCGATCTGATACCCGCGACGGGTTCCTTTCCGATATTATGACTACTGATATATACGTTAATATACAAAACTGCTTGTGTGTTTGTTCAATATTCAAGAAAATCGGCAAAAATAAGGTCGCACATGTAACACTGAAAGAACTCCTTTGGGATGTGAACTGGCATTTTCCCTTATCATAAAAAGTCAAAGTATGCAGTCATCCTGGTGATCCTGATCATGAGTGCTTGTGCTGCCATGATGATTAGGGTAAGAAAAGTAGAGAGGAAAAAGGCCCATCCCTTCCTTTCTTCCTTCCTTGTCTACCCGAAATTTTTGTGAGAAAACAAAACTGTGAAGCTATTTGGACAATTTTTTTTGGGTAGTTATATTGCCCTATAAATATGTACAAAACATATTGTAATGCTGCTTACTAACTAGTATTTTTGGCCTTTTTTTGCGGTGGTGACAAACTCCTCTGAGATGTAATGGTGCTGGTGCATGGTTATGTTTGTGACATTACGACATTTCAATTCAAGAGGCGAGTGAATAATGTAAGAAAAGCAAGCATAGAAATTTTACACAATAAAATGTAAAGCCAGGCAAAGCAATATACTTAATGCTTTCAAGAAGACTCGTAAACATTTTAGTGGTTCTACTCTCCGTTCCGTTGGGAGAGAGGAAACACTTGTGTGTGTAAACATTATAATGTATTATTGTTGTGTAACGGAATTCTCTCCGGCGGATTGAACAATCTCGGACAGAAATTTTTTCAATGTCTTCTATATTTGTTCCTTTTGGTATACAAGTGGCTACAAATTTGAATGATAAAAAAATGAGTTGAAAAGAGCAAGCATATTGGTTATTTGAGTGTGATGTGATTGTAGCGTAAGCTTTTTCGTCGTATCTGCCTTATCATTTTCAAAGGAAAAATTATTACGAGAGAGGTGGTTTCTTTCGAGAAAGAAGAAATCTCGCTGGTGTTATCTCTCTCTCTCTCTCTTGAAAAAAAATTCTCTCATATTTATTTTTGACGAGTTGTTATTATGGAAGCTCTGGCTATTTGGGTATTTGGTAGGTGGGTATTTTTGTAGACATTAAAGTTTGAGTAAGCCACACGTAAACGTAAATCTGTGTACTTTTTCCTTAATTTACTACAAAAATTCTCCGTCTTCTCTCCTCTGCTCATAATGACGATACGATGATGTTGACGACTACGAAGACGACGACTGCTTATTGAGGGTGATGGCTGATCGATTTGGACTCTGACCCTTTACACCAACTATAAAAGTTGCTCTTCTATCGTATCGTATCGTGTCGTCTTGTCGTGGTGGTGTATGAAATTCACAGCCTTCTCTCTCAAGTCAACTAAGCTGTGGTGGTCGTTGTCTCCTTTTTTTCTACTTAAATAGAACACGAAGCGTACTTCCCTGGCATTCCCGTTTGTGGTCACCATCATCATCATCATCATCACACCATGCCAAGCCAGCAAACAAATATATGTATATGTACTTATTGGTGTTCATGAGAGTGACAAATACTACACAGAGCAACAGAACAACAACGTCTTTTGGTTAAGTGTTCTACTTACAAAACATCCATATCACCATGCTCGATGCTCCCATATCAAAAAAAAATACCAACAGGGAAACTATACTTTTTGCTTTGAAGTCAGTTTGACTAAATAATCATAGTAATCTGGTGCTTTACAAGTAGTCGTCATCAAAAAAAAGGAAATTATTTTTTATTTGCTGTTATTCCCATTTCTCGTGGTCCCGTCCCGACCCTCATTTTGTCGTTTTACTGATGCCACATAACTCACCGATCATGACGATGATGATGGGACATGAACAAATAAATTCCCTGATTTACCCTTCATTACTCTTGTAAAAGCTTACGTACGTACGTAGCTACGGCTAATAGCTTAATGGCCCAATAGTTATGTTCTCTGTGCATTCATTTTGGTTGCACTTAAACAAAGGGCTACACAGAAGTAATGAAATAAAATAAAAACCTTAAAAAACCAGCTTTAAAAAATAAAAATCGCAATAAAATTTTAAAATCATACAAAATTACACTGTCACCAAGGTCCCCAGACAGACGGTCGTTTTACCATCCTCTTAAGTACCGGAAAAGTAACTATGTGCACTATTATATGTGTACATAGTTAACTATCCAAATTATCTATAAAGGGATGAATGGCTGGCTAAAATGTTGATTCTGACTAAAATATTATTTTTCTTGATTTTATTTTGATCAGTCATCAGCACCATAATAACCCATGGTGCTAACGTACTCAGCTTATAACCATAACCACTATATACTTCTCTCATAGTTGTCATTATCATTATTAATAGAAATAAGCTGTTATTTGTTTCTTAGATAAAAATATCCTCACCCACACCAACATTTCACATGATCCGACGGAATGATATTTCCATGTGATGATGCGGTAGTACAAGAAACCGAAAATGTGTACTTTTATCTCTGTATATGCCTTGTATCTGTATCAAATCCATAGCAAAATTGTCACCAGGCATGTCACAAAACGAATAACAGGCTTTTATTGTTTGTATCACATACCATTCTCTTCCAACTAATCCAACAATATTATTAGGATTTCCCAGATGCCATGATAATTTCCATTTTCTTATTTTTTCTGCTAAGGAAAAATTTAATATGGTTCAAGGCAGTTATAATCTTTAAGTCTTATCTTCTTTGGAGAGTTTAAGTATATGTTATTGTAGAGATTGCGACTTGTTGCATATCAACAGAAAAAGGGGTGATTGTACTCGTAGAAAAAAGGAAGAAAGTCATTTACGAACAGAATCTCTGTCAAATTTGTCATTTACAAAGCAAATTTGAAAATCTTTCACATTTCTTTTTTTAAAGTATTCAGGCAAACGTTTTTTTACACATCCCAAAAATAAAGGATTTTTCTCCAAGTAGTGCGAACCCAGCCCTCTATGCATTTTTAAATCCATGTTAAAATTTTGAAAATTTCGGGTCCTACCCATATACCAACGCCCCTCCCTTGTCAACGACAATGGTAATTATTAGCCAAAACTCAATATAAACCATGAATCATCACAAGTTTACGTCTAATCTCAAATCCTAATCACTAAAGAGGTTAAATATATGGTATCGGTATTATTATCTTGTTTGTGACTTTCCTTCTTCCAAAACAACCATGTTTATTTACACATATCCTCCACTCTTTGTACATACTTTCATTTGTAAAGTTTTGTGACAAAACACCACCAACATCACACGGAGTTTAAAGAAATAAGTAATAAAGGATGGAAAATCTAAGGACTTTTTCATGTAATGCCTAGAAAGTATAAATGGCACGTAGTAGAAACCGTGAATTAGCGGCCGAATGAGAATTAATGTTGTAAAAATACAAGAAGAAAAAAAGTGCATAATGGGAAGAAAGTATTTTATGCTTTTGTGTTACTGTTGCATGCATACAAATACCTGCACGCAAGTATATTAGCGAACAAATATCTTTTTATGCCTATCTTAATACATTATCGCAAGCTTGCGTTCATTTTTTTGTATGCTTGCTTTCTAATAATTTCATGAATGAATCACCCTGTATATATATTTTCTATTCATGATATACATGCATGCATACCTACTTTACTTTACACTGCATTCATTATCACATCAGCTAATTTGAAAAAGTTGTGCATCTTATTTTTTTAAATTTGAAAAATAATTTACTAAAGAAGTTCATTCATAAACTTATATACTGTCGCTGTCACAAGAAAAATTATGTAGTAAAAAATATTCATAATCAATCATGAATCAGGTTTGCCGAAAAAAAAATATGACCAAGGTTGGATAATGAGAACAATATCATGTAATTCTTGTAATATTGCACAATATATTATTATTATTTATTCCGGATTTTGTATTTTAAACACAGAGATGTAAAAATTTAAATTTTTAGTCAATAAAAAATCCCCGTAGAAATTTTTTCATGAAATATTTATAGCGTTAGTCAAGTCACTTAATAAAATATCAATAAATTTTATTTTTACTATTCATTTTATAATTGGAAAAAAAATATTTAATATTAATAAATCTCCTTTCTTCATATTTTTTATGCCAATTTACTCACGGCCATTAATTTCACAGTTGTAGAGTTTTTATTATTGTTACACCACCACCCACAAAATAAAAGTTACTGTTCAAAAAATAAACCTACATTCAATCGGCCTTTCCCAAGGACTTTTCACTTTTTTTTTTTGGACTAAGACCACCAGATGGCAAAAAGGATATTATAATTGATTTCAAAAGTTATTTTTAATATTTCTCCCTCCCATTTTATTTTTAATAGTTCATAAAAAAATCTAAACCTAATTCCAAAAGAATTATGATGCAAGCAAACACAATTTCGCTCATGGAATTCAAAGAACTATTTTAAAATTGAAAAAAAAAATCACTCCCTGATGAGATCTGACTGAGGAGCTAGAAAAAATCTCTTCTCTGAGAAATCTCTCTTCATGCTTGTTACTCATAATATGCACATGCACGGCACTCTGGCACAGGTACCCCATTCATTTGAGCATGCTCCTTCTTTTTTCTTGTGATACTGGTTGACTTCATTTTCACATACATTTTATTATATATTCCATATTACTACTATTGTACTCTTCAACATCTTATGCAGCTTTATAAGGTGATTGGGTAAGTATGTAAATAAAAATATGTGTGTCTATTGCATTTGCAGCAACGGCGGCGCTAAACATTTATGGGCACTAGTTCGGTGGGTCGGTTGGTCTTCTTAAGTTGCTTCTTCATTCTCCCCGTCTTGTCTACTTTACCTTTATTTTTTTTTGCTCTTTGATAGTAAAGTAAGTAGTGCCATAAAATCGTCTGACACCTCTACGCTATATTTTGTATTTATAAAAGTCTACTTTATATGTACTGCCGTGATGATGTTAGATGTTGTCTTGTACAACTTCTTGTAGGAGAATTACTCTTTTTGCTATATTACTCACTCAGCTGAATTATAGTGGTGAAAATATGTTACAATCCTACCTAACAGGTCTTTTTTCAAAAAAGACCATCTCCTCCATTCCATAATTCCACTAACTACCAAAAACATAATAATAATGTATACGTACTACGGGTTTTCATACAAATTTTTTTGATGTGTGCACTGACTCTGTGTGCAACATCACCAATCACCATGCATATATGTTTTTCGGTGTCATACATACAATGTAGCACTGTTGTAGGCGTATCAACACTTTTTTTCGAAATCTTCAGCAACCCATACAGCTGCTGTATCTTTGTAAAAAACTCATCTGTCCAAATTCGGCTCCCGTGTACTGTCTTCATAGGTACGTTTAATTTGCATGATAGCATATTATAGAAGACCTCCATCGCTAACCATCATCATCATCATAAAATAAATGTCGTTGATTTTTTTGAGGTGACTCTCTCGATCGCAGCAAAAAGGATAGAGATGTGCATGTGCATAAGCTTACAAAGATGCATAACTCCCTCCTCAACGGTGAACGGTGGTATTTCAATGTGCAAATCATTTTTGCTTTTATATAAGTTTTTATGGAATGAGGCACAAGGTAATCCTTGTAAAAATGCGCGTGCTTAATACTTTTTATTTTATCTGCAAAACGAATCCTTAGAGCATATTTCTGCATATGCATACCAATTAAAATGAGTAATCGATGTTTGCCACTGTCACCGTCACCGTCCCCATCATCCAAGAAATGTTTTTTGAGTGGAAAACTATTGTAATAAGAAGCTACAAACAATTTAAAAAAATGTATTCATTGAATATTTGATTTGCAAAAAATGACCAGTCTCTCAGAGCTCATTCTTCTATCTTTTCTGTTGTTTGTCAAATCTGGGTCAATATTAAGTAAGCTTTTCTCTCTCCTCTTCTAGCTGAAAATTAACTTTTAAGGGAAAAACCATTTTTCATCCCTTTCGTTACGATCACCAGACATCTAGCTTCTAGCTACAGAGAGTACTACTCTCTGTACTTACTTGATTTGCAGTTGAAGAATTTTCATGTGACTATAACTGACTTGACGGTGACGGGGATGATACATTTTTTATCATTGTCATCATCAAATCAAAATGCCAGGCCAGGCAGGCCATGGGAGGAATAAAAAGTCCTTGTAGTTCCTATACACATTTATTATACATATATATATTTTTATTAATTTTCCTTTCCGTTTCTTTCAAGACACATTCAGTCAGTCATCATCATCTCAGGGTAAAAACAGTGTATCTCTTGTTATTACTTTTTTTTGCCACATATTACTATACACATTCCTATACACGATACCCATTACAAATGTAACATTGTTTTGGTTAAAGCCATTCATAAAATCTGAAAAGCAAAACAAGCACTTTACTATCAAATAATACGAGGGTATATTATAAGCTTCTTATACATTTACTCATTACAAACTATCATCATTATTATATGAACGAACGAACGGTCGTCGTAAGCACATTTTTTTTGTATTTTGGTTTAGGAAAAACACATGATGGGAATTATAGTGGTTTTGTGTATAAGAAAAACAAAATATATATGTAACTTACTTTCAAGATTTTTACTATAAAAATGTACGCGTACGTGTGAGCCCATAACATAATCTCTCTCTCTCTGGTTGAAATTTTCATGTGTATACGGTATACTTTAATAAAAATATAAATAGAATTTTGATACTATGAATGGTCCAAAGAAGTCCAAAGTAAAGTAAGATGTGAGAAGAGAGTGAGAGAAGTGCATATTTTTTTCCCTATCTATTCTCATCATCATCATCATCCCATTTGATCAGTGTGTTGGGTTGACTGGTAGTAGTAAGGCAAGTGGTTTTGATGGTTTTTTCTGTGTGTGTGTTACTCTTTTGCTCTTCGTCTAGCAAACTCTGCACACACACACTGATGGTATGCGAGTTAGTGGTTTGGTTTGGTTTTGATGTTGGATTTTGTAAATATATCGTATATATTGTATCGTATCATATGCAGCAGCTCTTTTCGACCCTCCCTTTGAACAACATTATATCTCTCTTCTTTTATGCAGTTTTATCATCATGGTAACAAGTAGGGAACGTTTTGTTGCCCGACCGTCGTCCGTACTCTGACTATGTGTTTTGTGTATCCGATTCAACCACTTTGAACTTCAGTTTAGTTTTGCATTCCATCCGACAAGCATCATGGTATTTTCTCGGCTTGACGTGTGTATGTAACTCCGTTTCGTTCGTACTACCTTTTTTGGATTAAACCGAGAGTTTAAACACACAATATTTATCTTTTTTTTGATAGGTGAACTTGTGATCTTTTCATAAATATATATTTTTTTCTTTGAAAAATTTTCTTCATACAACTCATTCCATCTTTCCATCATTTTCCAGTTGGTTTTGACGATATGAGTTTTTTCAACATTTCAATATAAAGAAGTTATGCGTTTTTGATATGCAATGTTTTTCCATGAGCTTGCACGTGCAAAAAATATAAAAAGTACTTATTGTTTGGTAATGTGACCTTATTTATGTCTTTTTGGACAACAACATTTATTTTTCTTCTTGAATAACGAGAAAGGATAAGCGTTTGTTGACTTGTGGAGAAGTCTCTTTGTTTTTCTGCAAAAGTGTTTTCTTTTTTCTTTTGTGAGGTTTTTTCTTGTTTTTTTTGTCAATTATTGACATACTATAATATTGTTAACATCTTCTGTCATTAGTGAAAGTTGTTATTATGGAAATACATAAATACATATTTAAGAAACAGTGAAGAATAAGGAGAGAAAATTTGTGAATTTTGAAATATTTATTTTACATATTTTGTATTTCATAATAATTCGGTGTGATACATTTTTTTTTATAAACAGCTATTTTAAGTGGGTGGGAGAATATCAAAATAGTGTACAATTTTTGTGAGGTGGATATAATTCAACAAGTGGGAATAGAAGCAGGAGAAGTAGAAAAAAAAACTAAAAAATAAAATGTCTCACATGTTTTTATCCCATGGTGGGCGTCCCACCAAAGGGAACGGAAGAAAGCGGAAGGGCGTTGATGAATACGCAGCAGAGAATCGGGTGGATTTCACCTCTCGCTCTATAATTCGGGATGGGCAACTAGTGCGTATCCTTGTCTGTCGGTTTTGCTGCCAGTCCATTGGGGCTCGGTCAGACAGGATCAAGGAGCACTTGGCCAGCAAGCGACATCAGAAATTGAAATTGGAAGCTTTTCGCGAAGCTCAGGAAGCTGGTCGGGATTTGACCCAAGAGTACAGTGATGATAGTGTTTCAGGACTTCTTCCTGAGCCACCAATCACTATGCTTAAATTTCCAGGAAAGGCACTTGCACATTTGCTAGGTAAATTTTTTTAACGTTAAAAACTCTCTCTTTTCTTTTTGTGTGTGTAAATATTTTTATTTTTGAAAAAAAATTATCATGGTGCTTTGTAAAAAAAACCATAGTCAACATAGCAGTTAGTGGATTGTTTTGCTGTTAAATATATATTTTTTTAATTCTGTGTTATGAAAAATGAGTAAACGTAATCATCCATCAACTTTAGTCATAAAAACACTTAACCTCTTAGTGAACTCCAGAGATATTCATGAAAAAAAAAAATTGCTGTAGTGGAAACAGCTCTTACTTAAGTGTGTATAGTAAATTTATCATTATGATTTCCAAATACAAAAAAAATACATAGCATCTTTGCCATGTCAAAGTTATACCATTAAAACAACTGTGATGACATGAACTACAACGACAAGGCATTAAGCTCAAGACCATACACCCTACCACCGTTCTTCTTTTTAAGGCTTTGTTGCCTTTTTGCTTTTTGCATGGACAAAGGAAGCGAAAAAAAAAGTCTTGGCTGTCAGTCGACCAACCTGTCACGACACAAACTCACAACTTTACGCAGACTGCTATATTTACAATTTCTGCACAAAAAAAATACTCAACATGTATTATTGCCTATCTACCTAAAAATTAAAGTGTGCGTGTCGTCAACATACATATTATATTGTGCATAGCTTTATTGTTTGGTTGGAGTAGTAACACAAAAAAAATAATGATATTAATACGCTATCCCTATCGTTATCTTTAATTCTCTGTGGTTATCTCCCATTTACAATCTCTTATCACTCCCTCCCTCCCTCACCATTGCACTCTCTGTGTAGTAATTTCATTGGCATCGGCATTAATGTTATAATTCATAAATAAACTCTAAACAAGCAAGTATTGCATTGTGTTGCTCTCTGTGAAATATTTATATGAATGGGCTCTCTGAAATAAAAAAAATTGTATGGTTTGCGTACAATACAGAGAGAGATATATAACCCCTTGTCAATGAGAACAAGTGAATTCAGCCTTAAAAAGTCATTGATTCCTTTGAGATAAAAAAAAGACAGGAGAATGGCCAGGAGCAAGTACAACAATAATATTTACATCATGTCATGTCATGTTTGATCAGACATGATCTAATATAACTGGTGTGAACGTGTGGGAGGAGATATTTTTT
>JAQFZG010003627.1:0-13219 GCA_034695465.1 Entomobrya nicoleti | reverse complement strand
CCTATTCGAAAACAAAATGCATGCATAGAAGCATTAGAGTCAAGTCAAAAAACCTTCACGAGAAATTAGTAAATTTAATGGGTTTGCTGCCCGAGTGGTACGAAGCAATATTACTTCATACAAAAGTACTCCATTCGTAGTTACAAAAACAGTCATCATTTTTAATTTACGCACAAATATTGTGCCACAAACACTTTTAACCATTTTATTTTCGTCCATAGAAACGGAGTTATCAGATGCCAAGTATAATTAAGTTCGTGAAATATTGAATGGTATAAAAGTCCAATTCAAACTGGTTGGAGAATACATGCATATTATTTACAGGTAAAGTAAAGTAACAAAAATCCAGACAATCCAACAATTCCGCATAGTGACAAGCTTGAAATCTGACTTGATTGCAGAAATTGAGTGATTTAAAGCAATGCTCCTATATACCATCATCAGTCATCACACCAGTGTGTAAAATACACGTTAACATTGTTACTGTTGGATTGTATACACACATATATATGTCAGTAGTGGTAATATAAACATTGCATACTTTGTACATCAAAAAGTTTCCTACTGCCGGCCAAACCCTAACCTCGTCTGCGATTACATCAGTTGTCATATCATCACATCCACACAAAAAAAAACACTGCCAGTCAGTCAGTCAGATATAAACATCGACTGCCGATCATGCTTTTATTCACCTTGACAGGGTAATATACTTATGACAAGACAAAATTGCCTCACAGACTTTCAGACGAAATATATACATACATACAACATGTATTGTGCAAAAAAATACATGTTTTACATGAAAAAATGTTACACTTTCTGATTGTGAGCTGATTTTTTTAGTAGACTTGGTATTTCCCGACTTGCCCATGTCCATATATATTTACCTACCTACTTACATTTTTCATGATTGTCTATCATGCATGCACAGAGGCAAGCTTAATAACAAAAAAAAAATTATCGATCACCCATGCTTTCTGGTGTTTCACGAAGACCTATTTAATTCTGTAATGAAATGATAATAATAATTTGATATGATAAGCTGCCAATTTTCCAATGTTGTCAATTTCACAGTAACTCTACCTAATATCTCTGTCTCGGTACGACAAACACTTTATGTTTCTCTGTTTATTTGGCTACATGCGCACTTGCTTCTGAAGAAGCCTTGTTTGCTAAAATAAAGTGAAGAGCTATTTGTAGGCTTTGATGATGATAGAGTAATGTCTACTGTTTTGCTTGCAAAATGAAATAGAATCCTAGGAGATTAGAAATGTGAAAAAAGCAAAAGGAGTTACACGGAAGACATTTCATAACACAATAACAATAACGCAATACACATGTGTACGCGATGACATGATCTTCATCCATGATATTTGCCACACCACAGCAAATTTTACTTTTAAAATATTATTTCGCATAATCTTTCAGATCAGATCTACTGATCAAACCAAGTCGAAAAAAGATTTTGTTACTGTGTTACAAAATTAAAATAAGAAGGTCAGTAGTGAACGTTTAAAATTGAATTCGAACATAAGCAGCAGTGTATTACTAAGCATGCGTGCTTTCGTGGTACAAAAAAACCATTCCAACTCATAATTTAGTATCTATGATTTACCATAATATAGCACATCTCATCACTATCACACACTATTTCTGGCTGGCTAACAACGTGATCTACATATTATGTACGTTATTGAAAAATGTTATTGAATTGTAATGAGGTATTGGCTAATATCGACTTGTATCTTACTGGATGGTGTAACAACGCAACATGGCATAATGTCAGTTATGCGACCCTGACTTTTTCCACTTTCATGATGACAATAATGTTTTCTTAGGGAAATTAGCTGAAAAACTAAAAGCTTTAAGAAAAAAATGTGACTCTCTGGTACAATCTTCAAAATACTTTTCCTTGCCGTCATTATCATCATGTGACAATGATAAGAATTCCGTTAGTAGAGTCTATATTGATGATGACGATAATAATTATGTCGACATTTTTATCTTTTTCAATAATCTCTTGTCTTAATATTTCCTTTTTGCTATTTTGAGTGAATGTCACACTAATCCCTTCATTACACTCACTATACTCACCATCATTTTCTCCAAGGACTGCTGTTGATATGAATAGCAAACAAAAAAATAACGTCATTTGACTGCGATTAGGGTTTCTTATGATCCAGTTTCATTACCGTCATCAATTCTAAAGGCATTTAATTAAAATGGAGAGATGATATGATGCATTCTTGTTCTTTTTGAAGCATATAATAATAATGGTAGTGAGTGGTGTCTATGCATATTTCAGTATTTGACCATGAATTAACAGCTTAGTGTAATGTGAGTAAAGATGAATGAGGAAAAGAAGTGTTAGTGAGAAAGAAAAGAATAGAAAATTAAACAGCAGCAGATATTTTTTCAGCAGCACAGAGTTTCCATGTCATGACTTGTCGTAAACCACACTAACATCCCATTTAAAGCGTCAAGGTATTTTTGTGCTTGATGATGAAGAAGGATGATTGATGACGCTTAATGCCTATTTATGTCATGCCCTACCTAGTATCGTAGCAGTACCATATTATTTACTGTACTTGAATACTGACTGCTTCTGAAGTGTCTATCGTACTGGGGCAAAGCTGTCTACTTCTGATTCGCTTCTGATGATGAGTACGCACGTTGTCTTGGCCGTGCAGATAACATTCAATGCATGATGATGAGCAAATAAGAGAAATTAAATCACATCAGTTTTGTCACCACGTTTTTTATGCACACACACATGCTGACATACCGTACTGCCTGGTTTACTTCACATCAAAGCAGCACAAGTTGTTGCTACAATTATTGTACTAATTTATTTATAATTAATTGATTAAATAAAATGCGAGTTTGTCCATAATATTGCTCAATTTTGAACTTTCATAAGTTACTTAAATGCGCAATGGTGTTGGCAATAAATACGCAATTTTTTTCTAATATCATAAGGCATGTAAAATTCGTGTAATTAAAAATGAATCTGTTCATGTATAAAAATTTCGTATTAAAATAATGAGTGTATGCTTTACTGCATTTTGGGTATGACATTCGCAATAACTAGGTACTTCGTCCCCGTGGTTATCTCCAGCACGTGTCTTTATGATACAGTTAAAAGTATTTGCATTTGTTAAGTCATGACAGAGTAAAAAGAGTATTTTTAGAATTCAACTTACATACAATAAGAGTGATAGAAATATTCATGGTGTGGGACAACAATACTTGTATTCTCTGTATTCATTGTTGCATTTAGTATAACTTCGTATCTTCCATTAGGAAATGCTCATTCAAAGAATGATGGAGTAATTCAGCTGGTGGTGGTACTAATGGCTATGACATGCATAATCATAATCTCAAGTAATTATTGATCTTCGCTGATCGTCGTTACAAGGTCGTCAAAGAAGGAACTCATTTGCATTGCATTCATTCGAAAGAAAGGATAGTTGTTCGCCTCTCTCTCGCGTGTGGTTATGTTATTTTATTGCATCAGTTTAGTCAAAAGGCAGAAATGGTTTGAGATATTGCTTGAATTTTTGTATGCTTCCTTTTACCCATTCATTTTTAATATTATTACGATTTTTACAAAGTGGTTTAATTGTTCAAGTTCTAAATGTTTTTTTAAAATCTTTACAGGTATGCACACGGGCAGAAGGAATATATTTTACGACAGCTTTTGTAGCTTCAAAGTTTTAATTTAAACAGACTGTCAATGTGTGAAAGTATAGCAAGTTAACGATAGTGAATAATTAAGTGACCGAAAATATTCTTAGCGAGCTGGTTGAATCAGTCTCCAAACCAAATAGCCATTCGTAGGAACCCATCAATGTATGTGAAGTTAAAGAAGAGAACAAGAAGAAAGCAGCGTAACCTTTGATAGTACAAAATGTTTAGTTTCCATAAACCTAGAATATACCGTTCCGCATCGGGCTGCTGTATATGCAGGGCTAAGTCCAGCAGGTGAGCAATGAAATAATGTTTTTGTTACTGACAACAAAAAAATAAGAATTAGAGGGAGACAACAAGGGAGAATCAGAGGAGTGGCTTATTGGTCATTTAACCTAATTTTTTTTTACATTTTTCAGTTCGAGATTCACCGATAGTAGACGTTATGAAGGAGATTTTTACGCATGTTTTAAACTAGGCGAGTGTCGCACGGGAGACATTTGCAATGCGTGTGTGCTTCTGGTCAAGCGATGGAAAAAGTTGCCGAAAGGCTCTCAACGAAATTGGCATCACGTATGTTCTTTTAAATTTATCGAGTTTTTTTGCAGGATTTCAATATTTTTATCATTTAATGAACTTAACAAAACTGGGATAATTTCATTTGTAGGTTGTGGACGCCCGAGCTGGACACGGGAGCAAGCCAATTTCGAAAATCAATAAAGTAAAAAAACCGGCTATAGCCGTCATCACAAAAGTGAAGCCGGCTGCTGGAATGGATATATCAGACAAGATGAGGAATGTAATGAAAAAGCACATCAGTCCTTCCGAGTCATATATCAGTTCATTAGGTAGGAACCGGGCGCATAGTCCTTCTGGATGCAGTGATGACGTTCAGAGTAAGTTTTTCTCTCTTCTTCACAAAATTTTATAATTCATTAATGACTTTCAAGTTTTAATATTTTTCTTAAATGCTTGCTCTTACAGTGGATTGTATATCCAGTGAAAGTGGAAGTTATCACTCCAGCTTAGCCGCTTCCCCTACACCAAGTGAGGTTGGAGATGAGGATGTTTCGGTTAACACTTTTGGAAGAAACAACAAAAAGGTGAAGGTTGCTACTGAAACTGTTCATCCTCTTTCTCATCAGAACTTGGCTAATACTTCCAACAATGGGAATACTACTACTAATAATAGTAAGGTTAATCGAGGGAAGGATACTTGTCAAAAGTCTCGAAGAAATTCAGACGCTTCACACAGCAGTTTCTTAGATCTCAGCTTTTGGAAACGGTAAATATTTCAATAAAACTTATGATAGCTCTGCTCATAATCTTTATAACTGTCCAATAATCGCGATTTGGATTAATAAATATATCATTTAATATTTTTTAGGGAAAAGACATGTTGTGGCATCATTTTCAAAGGTCCTTGTGGAGAAGTTCTCCTTGACCGTCGATTTTTAAGCCCTTGTTTCCTCCGCTCCGTAAAGCACAACTCATCTGTAGGATGCAGCCATTCTGAAAATCAACTTAAACAGAAACCCGTTCAACTTCCAGTCAAGTCTGAAACTTGTGTAAGTGGTGAACTGCCAGAAGGAGGTAACTTTAACAAGGATCCTTCTACTGGCAGCAAGGACACACCCATTCCTGTAGACTGCATTTCGGTAGACTCTGGATATGACGACTCATCCAACCCTACTCCAGACGCTTTTAAGCCACAACTTGCTGGAGGAGCGATAAGGACCGTTGTTGGCGGAAGCTGTATTGTCGTTGGCAAACCAGTTCATTCTTCTTTGCCAGCTTCCTACGAATCTTCTGTAGGTCCATTAAAGACTACGTCGTCATCACTTGTTACGTCCACTGTTGTTGGAGAACAATCTATTGTTGTCGTCTCAGCAGAAACTAAACCAATGGACTCATCTGTAACTTCAACCATTCAGTGTGGAGTTCCACCAATAATTTCTCAAAATTAACGTTCGTGACCTCTAGGAATCCGTAATTTCTTATTATTTTAGGTTTTCGTAATTTTTATCCTTAGCTAATTTGGGTTGTGATTATACAATCAGCCCGTGCAAAAATACACATAAAATAATTATTATGTAAATAAGTAGTGCGCCCGCAAATACAAAAATACTTTACTTCCGTTTGTGTTTTTGCAAACCAATTATTTTATTGTTTTGTTTAATTTTTACAACAAAGTCACAAAACATTGTTCGCAACTAATGACAATGCGGAAGAAAAGAAGGAATAATACACATTATTGTTATTTTCCGAGATAAAAAAAATTTCAGCTCACCAAAAAGATGACATTTAAGCAAACACACACGCAATTGTTTAAATAATTAACAAAAAATATAATAATTCTGCAATTATTAGTATGACATCACGTATGTTTTATTGTGGATAATGTCATCAAAACAGACTGAGATTTTGTTCGTGGCTTATAATTATTAATTCGCTCAAAAATATGTTTTCAATACTGATTTACAATAGCTTTATATTTAAGTTCATATTATTATCATTAAAGAAACCAGACAGCTATTTTGTATAATTAATACATAAATTATATATTATTATCCTTAATAATTATTGTGCATGTTTAATTAGTAGTCTCGGAACTCATTTTTCATAGTTTAACATTTCCATTGCTTTTTCATGATAATTGTTAGCTAGATGCTTATAAATGTAGTAGAACTACTAATTATCCTTTTCAAGCACGTATTCCTCCATTCAGTTTCTGTGGAAAGAAAATTCGTGGGAACGGCATAACACCGCTCGTTGTCCCTAAAATTAAATTCCTACGTTTCTAGGCGTTTAGTTTACCATGATTAGTTGCTTCATAATTAGCCTTCTTTTTATCACCGTTTTTGAACTCCAAAAAGTATTCATTCATTCAATCAACAGAAAGAGAAAGCATATACACTTGGGTCTATTATTGGGATTGCAAATACCAAAAATATCATTCATATACTCCTACATACATAATATACATACTCTATTTTCAACAACAATCTGTATGTTGCTTTAAAAAATGTTAGAAATTTCGAAAAATTGCTACTGTTTGCTTTAAGGAGCCAAAGACAAAAAATGTCTGCTATTTTTATTTTTATACATATAGCAAAAATGTTCCAACGTTTATCCAAAAACTGAGAAAATGGTTTCAAAAATAATTCATAAGAGGTTCTACAACAGCATACCAAAAAATAATAATAAAAATAATAATTACACTCAAGATTCACACTTTTTGTCTTTTAATCCGACAAAATTATAAATTATTCTCATTGTCACCAAATCGACAAACTTTACCAAAAAGGATAAAGAAATGAACTTGTGTCGAAATTTAATTTTTAAATTAATTAGTTAGACCTGTACATGCCTCTTACATTTATTAGATTAGTGAGCAACTATACATCGACATAAAAATATAGAAAACATTAAACAAAAGTGTATCAACAAAAAGAATTTATGAAAATCTATGGATTCACGCATGTTGTTAAAATAACTGTTGTTATAACTAATTAATTTGCTTTTTCGTGTTTATAAAAAAATTATTTTATTTGTTTAACATTTTTGTTTGTTTGTTTTGCAAGGAGTAAATAAACCGTTTTGTTTCAAATCGAATTGTTTTTATTTTGTTTACTTTCATGTTGTAAAAAAATCATTGCTACAAAAATAACGAAAAGTTAAGCAATAATTATTGTTAACTAACCAATGTTCAACCTAGTGAACAAAATGACAATGAACATGAAGACATTAAAAACAATGATAAGTTTGTTGGCTTTTATATAAACATTTTATACACACAAACGCGCTCTTGAACCAATTTTTCTTGACTCAATTTAAACATCTCTGTCTGTTGTGATCTTAGGTCAAATGTATAAAAACTACTGACTGCGATCTCTTTAATATACATGAATGTTTTATAAATGAATATGACCACCAACAATAATCTGAGTCCCTCACACTATTGATTCATGCAATTAAAATACAAAATAAAATCAAGAAAAATCTTTCCAAAGACAGCTTTATTATTAAAAATTTAAAAGTATAATAATCAAGGCATGATTCTAAACTAATAAATTACTGTGTAAATAATCATTCGTTGCAATCATTCAATCAATTATAAGTACTGCAAGATTTAATCAAAACAGTTAAATTAATAACATTGGTTGTAGTTTTTTGTAACACTGAATTACTATAAATTTTAAAAGGCAGGGAGAAGTATTATCTTAATCATAATATATACACAAATATATATGCGTAATATAACTAAGAATAGCGGTAGTAAATTAATATACATGATGATGAGAGTAGACAATACTTAATGCTTTTAACAAATTTCCTTTTTCGGCTGAATGAGTTTAATTGTTGACTGTCTAGAGTATTATTATGATTATATTTATTTATTTCTTATTCGTAAATGTACTTAATTTAATGTAACATTAAAAATAGAATCTAAACTGTATACACACAGACTGCACTAATTAATAATCCACATTTTATTTTTAATTTGAAGACAGTAAAAACTTCCGTAATATTTTATTTCATAAAATGAAAACTCGTCTGTATATAAATGTAATAGGTAGATTAATAGAATGTATCAATATTTACTACTTTATTAAAATAATTATAAAATATATAATTACGGAAAGTTAATAGTGTGTATTTGTTTCTAATTTATAACAAAAAATAAGCATATACACACGGGATACCAATGATTGTCAACATTTAGTAGAAAGGTTTTCTTGTCGATTGTTGTTGTTGTTTGTATTATCATTGTTATAAGAAAATATAATTGTTAAGGTTTTTCTATATACTCTATATGTATAATTACTACTTATCCTTATACTTGTATATGACTTAGGAACAGAAAAGGTTTTTGAAAATACTGTTTAAGAAACGGACTTCTACAAAAAATAGGTATAGTAAGTTATAAGGATGACCGAAGTATGTCGTACGTTGTAAATTGATTTCAAACTGACCCCTTCGTCACTGTCGGAGGTTGAAGGTCAACAACAGCTCGAGGACTGCCATAAAACATAAGTTAGATATATGCAATGCTGGGGTCAGCGAAGGGGCGATGCATTAATTTTTTTAGGTGTGTGCCCGGATTGACTTGGAGCCTGCATGTATTTCACAAAACAAAACTATTCAAGTAACTTTCTCTCGACTTTCTACTCTCAGATTTCCACTTTCTCTCTCTCTTTCTATCACTCTCCATCTATCTCTTTAACTCCCTCCCCTTTTCTCTCTCTATATCTGTCTGTCCATCTATCTTTCTCTTTTACAGTAACCATTTTTATGGAATTGCTGTAAAAAATATGTTTCTATCTTATCATCTATATTGTAAATTATGTATGTATTTCTATTGAACTTGTGACTAACCACTAACCAAGTTGCCATACATGAATAGGTTATATAATATGCAATTAATAACCTATGTACGTATGTTTGGTCAACTTTTTACAAACTACGCAAACACGACAAATTTTCAACGCTTTTTCAAAAGTTTTTAGAAAAGAGACAGACGATGAAAATACATGTAGAGACTCCAATTCAATAAGATGTAGATTTATTACGTATTGTACAGTTGATTGGTTTGTTGCCGGCCTGGGGCTCGTTGCACATACTGGCGCCTGATTGGCAGTTGATTTGATTTGCTGAGATTTGATTCGCTAAAAAAGCTGTGTTGTTGACGATATTGCGTAAGTCATATAATATGAATTTGAAATTGTACATATAAAAACTATTATCATTATTATTGCTGAACCTGTGCTGGACATGAATGCAGCATTTTATCATTGTCTTCTTAATTTATTTGAATACCTTGTTTGAAATGTATTGCATAACTTAACAAATAGCCAAATAAATTTTTGTTTTTTAAAATTAAGGGCAACAACAAAAATGAGAATAGGCAAATTTAAAGCAAACTCTGCAATTGGTGCATAATACATAAATCTTTGATTTTTTAGGAGATAAAATTTTAAAAGCACGTATTTAAACTTATGTAACACAATAGATATTGTACAGGGAAAATCTATACCTAAAATGTAACCTGCAAAGTAAACAGTGTGTGTTTATACCTGAACGTTCCTTAAAACTTTTTTGTTACTATGACAACCACTACGACGACATGATCTCTCATGATCGAATTTTTATGTAACTATTCGGAACTTTTTCTTATGAACAAAGCAAATCAATCACGCAACAAACTATTTTGTGAACGAATGATCATGATTTTAATGATTGAAACTGTGTAGAATACATGTAGATTGTATGAATGAGAACGTGAACGTTTACGGTTTACATACCAAATGTATATTTTTATTAAATATAATTTCGAACCATTCTTTGCTTAAAATCTTTACGGTTGCAAGCAAAATATTATTCAAAATTTCCCAAAGCATTGCGAATCTAAATTAAAAGGTGGAAATGAAATATCTCCCTTTCATTTTTTTTCAAATGCAATGTTTTGGGGGATTGTGAGATATATCATGTTTTTAACTCGGGAGGAACAAACCTATTAGAAATTAAATATCACAACAGCAAACACATTTAGAAAAATTTCCTCAACGAAACTATATTGTTGTCTGTGTGTATTCACATTTCTACTATATAAATATTTATCGAAATGCAATGCAGGCGTGTGTGTAGGCGTAATAAATATCGTATTGAGACGTGGTGATTGATTAAGGAACTGTTTTTTGTTACTGATGTGTTGTGGTTGGTGAGATGAGATGTATCAACACATAATAGTCCGTACTAGCTAGAAGGAAAAGTGCAAGCTGAGTCGTGTAAAAATGACGTAATTGTATTCCGCATTAATTTTGATTAGTGTGATTTTTATTATGGTTGAACTAAATGATTCTTGCTGGTATATAGTTTATAGTATTATTAAATGCGTTCAAGTTTAGTGTAGGAAAAATAAAGAGAGTTCGCATTTTTACTTACTTTTAGACGCTGCGCAAATGTTTAGCAATTTTTTGGCGAAAAAGGATGAAGGACTTAGGGAAAAAGTTAATACATAATTAGTAAGGTATAATGACAGTATATAATATTATATAAATTATAATTATTACATATATTGCTTCTTCTTGTTGAGATTCTGTAAAATGTCGTTTTTAGGGATGACGTATGTATTTTATTTTATTTCTTGTGTGAAATCTTTAATAAAAATTGATGTTTTTTCTATGTTATTTATCTGCCGGTCTTTTTTTGCAAGAAAACATAAAATAAGAATGGTCTCACCTGTATTAAAGGTGAAAGATAACTGTGTAGAACCAACAAAAAAAACAATAAAAAAAATAAAATACACAAAACAGTAGCCACACTTTTGCCAATCGCCGTTGTCGTCGCAAGAATATAATATGAATGTAAGACGCGCAGGGTTGCTCTTATATTTAAAAAACATTAGCTCGTAGAAAAAAAAATATTACACACCTTCAAACCAACTGACTTGTTAATTGTCTAAATTTATTGTTATCAATCTTTCTTTGAATAAATAAAACTGTTGAA
This sequence comes from Entomobrya nicoleti, assembly GCA_034695465.1. Classification (NCBI taxonomy): domain Eukaryota; kingdom Metazoa; phylum Arthropoda; class Collembola; order Entomobryomorpha; family Entomobryidae; genus Entomobrya; species Entomobrya nicoleti. Next base: position 2,020 of record JAQFZG010003627.1, on the reverse strand, counting down.
TATACATACATTTAAAAATTATACTTCTGTATTTCTTTATTTGGCAAAATCATTTATCAAAACTATTTACTATCAAAAGGCTTTACACTGCTTTATTCTCATAACTGGCCTAAAGGCAATCCCACAAATAAATATTCTATTAGAACAACTCGAGAAAAGTGACAAAAATTGACTGGAGTAACACCTCGCATTCGTCGCCTTTTATACTCATCGTCCATCAATCAGCAAAAAATTATATTTTCCAGGTTGCAAATTTCCTCATAAATCACACAATCGGCAATGAAATATTCAATTGTCTTTCCTTTACCTATTACCTTGCCTGTGTGGGATGTGTAGTACAACATAAAAATGAATACAAGGGAATTGAGCTCGTTTGTGTGGTTTTAGCTTTTTAGCTACAGGTGCAAAGCAAACACTTGCATGTATCGTATCGGAGCATCCTTATTCCCAGTTGTTATTTTATGGGGAGAAGTGGATCCCTATTTCAGCCGAAGATCGCCTGGGAATATCAACTTTCTTTACAATCAACTTGAGAAGTAATTTAATTCAGAGTAAAAGAGTATATAATATACTATTGAATTGCTTCTCAATTCCCCAGTGCATCTCAATTGTCTACTTTAAATTGGTCCAGGCACTTAAAAAGCAGTAACATGAGTTTAATGTGTCGCTGTTGGGAATTCTCAGAACAGATCATCAGTAAAATCTTTAATAGCCAATAAAAGATGCTATACAGGTAAAAGGAAGGATAGCACGTTTTTACGATTCGTCAGGTGAATACAAAAAGCGAAATATATTTTATTGACTTCATTATTCTACGGATACACATAAAAAAAACTTACACAAAAAACAAAATTATTTCTCTTCAAAAAATATACGAAGCAAGATACACCATTCATAAAATAGATTGATTCACATAAACAAACATCCGTCCTAATAACAAAACATTCAATACGCTAATTTCCCAGTCCCATCCATTTTCTTTTATCAAAGGAAAGACGCATTTGAAAGAGAACTTGTTTCTCTTTGTCATTGGATTAGTTGTGTTTTTGTTACAATGTAAGTACACAACCACACATTTTTTCTGTGATAGAATGCATGAAAAGAATGTGCTCAAAGTAATTCGACGAAAAATGTCAAGAAGAGAAAGCAAATGTACACGAATTAGACGTTATATTCCTCTTTGATGTCATAATGTATTGCACAACAATTTATCTAACAGTTCATTTATTTGTATTTTGTGTATGATGTATCTCGCAAATAAAATAAAAAGAGAACATATGGGCATAAAAGTCCACTAGGAAATCATCGGAAATTTGTTTCCTGTCGGAAACAGGTCTAGTAAAGGTTTTCTAAATTGAGATATTCCAAACAATAATTTGTCTAAATAGTCGAATTTTTATAAGTAAACATTGTAAAACACGGAATTAAAAACACTTTAAAATTCTTTATTCAAAAAATTAGTGCAGCAATCGATCTTCACACAAAATATATATTCACATGTAAATATACAATTATTTATTTAAAAATATCTTATTGCCAGTTTTACATAATATGTGTATATAAAGCATAATTTAGGCTATTTCTGGTATAGAATAATTTAAAAGGTGATTTCGGTTAGACTTATTCCAGTTATGAATTATTAAGGTCACCCGTCGGAAACATGAACAGCTCATCCACTTATCTCATAGATCAAACAACGACTACAAAAAACTAAAATTGAAGAAATTGCGTTTCACTTCAAGTTTATTATTGATGCCAGATCAGATCAAGAACCACTACTTCATCATATTATCACCTTTATCCTTTACCTAGTTTTGTGCTCTGTTATGGCAACTGGCAACATCGAATCGTATTATAACTTTCCCCAAACAAGGTATTACTCACACCTGTATATACTCCCACGAGCAAACATATCAGAAAGAAATCCTATACCATTCATTTTTATCCTCAAGTTACATCAATTTCTAAACGCGAGCCATAGAAAACGTACTTGTACACTTTAATTAACTTTGAACACTAC
>JAQFZG010003626.1:0-13222 GCA_034695465.1 Entomobrya nicoleti | reverse complement strand
AGCACATTTGTTTTCTCAGGTATCATATTAATTACGAACATCAACGATTTTGTTCAAGCTTTCAACCAAGTTTTACGTATGGAAGAAAATGTTGTAGAAGGTATTTTAATTTACTATTTTATTTTAAAACTAGTAATACATCAAAATTAATTACATTTATCTTACGTTTTTAGAATTTCACCGTAGATCACTTTGCAAATCCAACGACAAGGCGAATTTTCGTAACATTCTTAGATTTTCCGTTGGACGTTTACTATCGTTATGCATATTAATAGCACCATTTGCTTACTTACTTACCGGTCTAGATGCTTTCAAGTACATTTTTGATGAATGTCTTGAGGATCCCAAATATCGGAACAGCTGGACAATAATTAAGTCAATACTCTTTAGATTAGTTGCACTATATTTAGCATTCCTTGAAACGTTTCGTAGTGTTGCCTACATTTATTCGCTTTTATTGGTACTATTGGATCGATGGAATAAACTTATATTTGTACCTTTAATAAGTTGTAGAAATTCAACAACCCTTTTAAATATTCATCTACGGTGTAGGCTTGTTCTGAAACCTTTTGAAGTCGTGATGCAAAATGTAGTAGGTCCTTTATTGAGCTCTATCTTTTGGATGATTGTATTCACTTTGTGGATTTGTGTGAAATGTTCTGTCAAAAAATTAGGCTATTTAATGTATTACTGGTATGTAGGGGTATTTTGTCTTCTTTCTATTGGGCTTTCTGAAATGCTCAACGTACTGTGTAATCAGTTGGATATGGATTGTGTTGCAGTAAAATTTAATATTTTAATGGCAAAAAGAGAATTGGTTAGGGATCGGACTAAAACAAATAAAATCACTTTGGCAAGAACTAAAGCCGTTCGTCCACTACGTCTCAAGTATGGTTTTTTTGGTTGGATAGGAAAAATGTTTTTTGTTGATTTTGTTCGTGTTCTGCTACTTCGCTGTTTTGATGCAATTATTATATTTGACTATTAATTTCTCATTGATGTTAATATACTTATTACTTATTGAAAAATATATTCACTATTAAAAATACCTTCAATGTCGATGCGTCCTGCAAAGTTGTACGCTAATGATGCGTGACAAGGCTGACTGAATATTTTTTGTGCATATTGCAGAAGAAGTGCAGATATAATGTTGCTATTTTAATGAAGAGTTTGCTTGGTTATTATAACTTGTGAAGAATTCATGGTCTGTTGGTTGTGACATCATGACGTACAAACAAAGGTGCGCATCAGAACCATATGAAATTTAGGGAGCTTATATGTACTACAATGTAGATAAAAAATAATAATACATGTATTATATCTCAATAAGAGATAAATAAATAATGATTACTAATTTACTGTATTGAAAGGCATTAAAATCCACGAAAACCCTAAATAATAATTTTTAATGAATCGCCTTTAATAGGCGTCATCGTAAAAAAAAGTTTCCCATTATTTGTTTTTCTATACATTTTTCAAGTCGAATTTAACGCAAATATATATTTAAATTATTAATAACATATTTTTGAACGCCACCCATAACCCTCTTGAGACAGGTTGCTACATATCTGGATTATTTCTTTTAAGTTTATTTGAATAAAAATGTTGGACCATCCACAGTTTCGTGTCCAGTTTAAAAACGTAACTTGTCCTACGAGTTACTTTACAAAATACCTGAAGAAATTTTTACTTGATATTTTTTGAATATGAATTTCAGTTGTAATTCATATTTAATTAGCCTCTTCGTTCTCTCAAGTTATGTTCGAATTTCCAGTGGGTACATGGTTGGTAATAACCCATACCACCGAAGAGAGATTTTGGATGATGGAGGGAACTACCAGTTAGAATGGCTAGTTGACTTATCCTCAAAGCGGGTAACCTTTACAGTTACCGCAAAGACAAATGGAGCTGTTGGCTTTGGCCTAAGTGCCAACGGAAAGATGACTGGTGCTGATATAGTAATTGGAGGAGTCTATCCAGATGGTAGATCATATTTTAAGGTAAATTACGAATTAAATTTCAATTCAAACATTCATCTTATTTTTGTACAAATTCTAATCTTTAATTTTTTTAAATACCAAAAAAAGGATTACCATGCCGTGGGTAACCAAATGCCAGAAGAGGACCCCAGTCAAGACTGGACATTATATTCTGCAAGCGAGGATGACTCTTGTACTGTTCTCACCTTTTCTCGAATATTTGACACTTGCGATCCCCAGGACTATCCAATCACCGTAAATATCACTACCATATTTTTTACAAGAAAAAGTCGAAAGTAAAAAACAAATCATTATTTTATTTTACTCCACAGGATAATAAGATCTCCATAATCTGGGCGTATGCTGACCAAGACACTCGAACTTATCACCGTCTTAATCGAGGTGAGTACCAAGTGTACCTCCTTCATCCAGACTATACCCCACCCATAGTCCAACACCCAAACATTGGAGCTGGAAAAGCAATAAAACAAGTAGCCCCACAAAACCTCGACAACTTTGAAGACCTTCAAATATGGACAGTAAGGACCCAATTATTGATGCCTGCTCAAGATACCACATATTGGTGCACCATGCATAAAGCCCCCACCCTCCCCACAAAACACCACATGATAGGCTATGAAATTCTTTTCCCGAATCCCCAAAGTCGTCAACATGTCCACCATTTAAATGTTTACAAGTGTCGTGCCCCTATTGGTGGTGCCCCCACTGGTTCCCAAATGTTTTCCCCATTTGTCGGTGGTAAAGGTCAACTTTGCTATACAGTTAATCAGCCGACTGGTCCAATGCCTACGGAATATTGCACAGAGTATTACCAATTATTTGGTGTGGGCGGTCGTCCGTATTTTTATCCACCCCATGTTGGAGTACCCTTTGGGGAAACAAAGGATGATGACTATTATCTTTTACAAGTGCATTATAATTATCCGGATAAGCTTTCCAATGTACGAGTGGACGTCTCTATAAATACTTATTACACCAATAAATTAAGAGCAAATGAAGCTGGAATCTACACGATTCGACATCAAATCCCTGGAATTACACCTTCCTTACTCATACCTCCGAGTTCATTGGATCATCAAGTTTGGGGCCTTTGTGGAGGTGAATGTACGAGAAAGGTATTTCCGAGGGAGGGCATTCGAATTAGTGGAGTGATTTTACATATGCATAACACTGGGGCTCAAGGACGAGTACAGCACTTCCGCGGCGTTAGGGAGCTAACTTGGATAAGGTCGGATAACAATTATGGGTTCAATTTTCAGCAGATTTTAACTCTTCAAAGTGAGGTTCGAGTTTTGCCTGGGGATATGCTGACAATGAAATGCACTTATGATAACACTAGAGTCAATGGAACGACGGTGGGAGGATATTCTACTCAACAGGAAATGTGTAGTGCATTTTTTCTGTATTATAATAGAAATGTGAATTATGTGCAGTGTAGGAGTGAACTTGAGAATGAGAAGGGGGTGGAGGCGAGAAGAAGATTTTTGGGGATTGGTAATGTTACTTGGTAAGGAGAAGAGTTTTTTGTTAAATATTTGTGATAGCGCAAGAGAAAAGGGGCAATCGGGTAATTTTGTCCGTTAGTAATTTTTCCAAGTTGTGTTGCATTTTGATGGGAAAAAGTAATGCAACTTGGGAAAAAAACCAACGGACAATTTTTCTCGGTGGTCCCTTTTCTCTTTGCTTATCACATTTAGTATAATTTTAGTAAATGTATTTTTGATGGATGGTTATATTTTTTGATCAGGTCCGACCGAGATTTGGAGTATATTGTGGATCCGCCAGATAATTTGGCAGGTTTGCGGGTAACGGAAGTTTCGAATGGTTATGTAAACTGGGACTCGGAGAGGAGGGAAGAATTTCAAGAGTTTATTTTGAAGGAGAATTATGTGAATAGATGCTCAAGAGAGCTGTATTCTCTTCCAGCTGAGGTGGGTTATCGAAGACAACAAAGTTTGTGGAGGGAGGAGGAGAATGAGAATGGCGAAAGGGATGGGCTAGTCAGGTTTCCGAATGAAATTAGGCCGTATAGGCCTTCCAGAAGTTGTTCGTTTCAGTAATTAAATAGTATGCTTTTTGTATTTATTTTGATATAATTAAATGCCTGATTTGTAAACATTGAAATACAAGTATGTATGTTGTTTATAATACATTTTTTGAAGTAATTGGTTGTAAACTCTTGTTTACAAAACATGCTTTGGTCTATAAAAACGACTGTTGTTTCCTTCCTCTAGATAGGTGATTACATGGTCATTAGAGTCAATAACGGTCCTTTATTTGTACGTTTCCTGTGCTATTTGTTAACCTTTTAAGCATCCACACTCGAGTCTGCAACGTGTGACCCGACCTGTTTATTTTTATTTGCTGTAACATTTATGAGAGAAGATGCTTGGAACACTGCCTAGTGTGCACATCATTTTTGCTTTCATTTTTGAGGCAGTGCTGAAGGAGCATTTTCTGAATCTGTCAAATAAAACAAATTTAATAAGTTGTAAAAGTCTAATGTAGAATATTTACTGAATCTTAAATAAATGACAATCCTAATTGAACTTCGGAATAGTTCAAAAAAGCATATTTTATCTAGTTTTTGGTAGATACACAACTTTGTAATAAAATTCAAGGTTTTTATCATATTAATTTATGACACAACCTTACCCTTGATGTTTTGGCTTTCTTCTTCTAGTTGTTTAGTTATAGGTTTGGAGAAATTTGGTAAAACTTTAATTGTGCAAGGTTTTCAATTTAGGATTGAAATGATGCCACGTTCTAAAAAACGCATTTAAATTGTTTAAATTTAACTTGAATAAAAAAAAAATTAAATCAAACCCCATTAACCGACTTTATGGTTAACTCATAAGAGGATATAAATAGCTACTTTCTAAAATACATGTATTTTAAACTTACATTAATTTGTATTTAATAAGTTTTAGGACAAAACTTTCTATGGACAATATGAGTGAGAAAAAAAAGTCTGTCTGTCCGTCTAAGGTCTTTTGGCGCTCTAGCGGCCCAACGCCCCAACCAATTATCATGAAACCTAACATACATATTCATATGGACTATAGGAAGAACCCTATTGATTTTGGACCAAATTGGTCAACCCAGGTCAAAGATAGGTCAACGGTCATAATTTTTCAACACGGCACAATATGCTTAAATTTAGTAATTAGATAGCCCACGATGAGAAACATGGGTTTGCATAGCTTGAGTTGAGCTGACCCAACCCCTTCGTCTCTAGGGGGTTCTAAAAGTCAAAACTTTGGCATGATCTCCTACCTTAACGGCTCAACCGATTTACATGAAACTTTGAAACAACCAGAGTAGCGATCAATTGCTTTATAAATGGGCAAATCAAGTATTGTGATCAAACTTTGTCATTATACCATGTAGCCGGCCACCAATCCTAGAATTTCTCCAAGGGGTTTATTATCGCTTTTATTTTAAGTAAATTTTGTTTCATTTTCGGTAACTTTTTAAATTTGTTTTTTATCTATAATATTGAACATGAGTTTTGTAAAAATTGTATTACTAAAACTGATGTATAAATAAATTACCGACTAAAAAAATCAGCTTTGGAACTAATAACTGACTTTCTCTGAAATCGTATTTTTCAGTTGATTGTAATACCCTCGCATACTAAAGCTCGACAAAATGAGCTTGAACAATATAGAAAGAAAGGTTTTTAAATTTATAAAAAGCTTCCATTTCTATTTATTCCCATTTCCATTACAATGGGATATCACATATTCTAGAATATTTGCCTTAAAATCTCCTTTTAAATGTTGGATTCCCTTTTTAAGCCTTTTAATTTACACCTCAATGTATGCTTGCTGCAGTTTTCTAACTGCAATTTATATTAACATTCGAAAAGACGCTCGAAGAATTGAAATATTAATGCAGCTACTTATATGGTGGTCTCTCAGTATAATTGTTTTCCTTGTGACCGTGCTAGTATTGAACATTGACAAAGTTGTCCAAGGTTGCAATGCAGTTTTGAAAATGAATGAAAATTTAGAAAAAGGTAATATATACTCAAATTTTTAAGTATTCTAAAACAAATTTAACGGGATTTTGCTTTTCTTTAGAATTCCACCTAAAATCATCCACCAGATCAAAGGATAGACCAAGTATTCAAAACATTCTAAAATTTTCCGTGGGACCCATATTTTCATTAGCTATATTATTAGTACCGTTTGCTTTTGTATTTAGTGAACTCGATTCTTTCAAATATATTATCGAATATTATCTTGAAGATCCCAAGTACCGTGATACCTGGACAATAATTGGAACAATATTGATTAGATTAGCTTTAATATTTTTAGCATGCTTGGAAACTTTTCGTAGTGTGGCCTATCTTTACACACTTTTTATTATACTATTAGATCGATGGAATAAAATGATAGTGATTCCTTTAAGATGTAGAAATGCGTCTAGGCTATTAGCTATTCATCTTGAATATAGGATTATTTTTAAAACACTTGAAAAATTTCTTCAAGACCTTATCACCCCATTACTGACTTACCTTTTTTGGGCTATTATACCTGTTCTATGGATTTGTTTAAAATGTTCTGTGACTCAAATAGGATATTTATTATATTACTGGTTTGTAATTTTACTTTGTTTGCTTACTGTTGGGGCCACTGTTGTACTTACTTTGCTGTGCAATTTGTTAGATTCGGATAGCCTTGCAGCAAAGTTTAATGTTTTATTGGCAAGAATAAAACTAGATAAGTATCGAACGAAGAAAAACAGGTTTGTATTGTTAAGGGCTAAAGCTGTTCGTCCTGTAAAATTAAAGTATGGATATTTTGATTGGTTAGGGAAAACGTTTTTAGCAGATTTCTTTCGCGTACTGCTCTTGCGTTGTTTTGATGCCATTATTATGTTTGACTATTAATTTATAATTTAATTAATCTAATTTTTTAATTATGTATTCACCACTAAATGTTTCTAAGTACTATTGTACTGAAATTATTTTAAATAAAATACTTTTAAAAAATAACGTCAAAAACTTTATTTTTGTATTCGAATTTCAAAAGGAGCTAGAATAAATTGTTATTTATTATATGTATCACTTGTATCAGCTATACAGCTATTTAGTGTAATATCATTTTATTACTCAAACATACAATAAATAGATCTCCTTTCTCTTCTTCAGCATCCAATCTTATGTTTGACTGGTGTGACCTTCATATTTGCACTAGAATTTATGGGAGAGGATGTTTGAACCATTTCCCTGTGTGTACATAACGTTTGCTTTCATTTTTCTTTAATAAGGCCATTTATTGCACTCAGTTTATCGTTGTCATTTTGTCCACAATTCTGAGCTACAAAATATACCTTAATTGTAATATCATGCTACTGAATGTTACAAGAAGGTAATTTACATTTGAAAAATTGCAAATGGTACATAAGTATCAGCACTATAGATAACCAAACTCAAGCTAATGATGCGTGATAAGGCTGACTGAATATTTTTTCTGCATATTGTAGATAAAGTGTTGGTATTTTAACGGAAATTTTGCTTGATTATTACAACTTGTGAAGAATTCATGGTCTGTTGGTTGCGACTTCATGACGTACAGAAAAGGTGTGCATCAGAACTATATGAAATTTATGTAGCTTATATGCTTATATGTATGCACTAAAATGTAGATAACAATCATAATGCATGTATTGTTTCTGCATAAGTGATAATTAGATAACTAACTACTTATTTATTGTATTGAAAGGATTTGAAATCTACGAAAACCCAATATAATAATTTTTTATGAATCTTTAATTTTTAATAAAAAGGCGTCATCATAAAAGTTACCCATTAGCAGTTATTCTATGCATTTTTTAACTTGGCTTTAACGCAGATATATTTTAAAATTGTTAATTCTATTTTTATAAACTACACCCATAAACTACACATATAGATTAATTGTTTTAATTATTTTAAATAAAAATGTTGGACTATCCAAAGTTTCGTTTCCAGTTTAAAATCACAACTTGTGGCATGAGTTACCATAGACCTGGAGAAATGTTTGCTATTTTTTGTTCCATGAATTTAAATTGTATTTTATATCTAATAAGCCTTTTAGTCCTCTCAAGTTATGTTCGAAATTCTAGCAGTTACGTGGTTGGTAATAACCCATACCACCGAAGAGAGATTTTGAACGATGGAGGCAACTACCAATTAGAATGGATAGTGAATTTGTCTTCAAAGCGGGTTACCTTTACAGTTACAGCAAAGACAAATGGAGCTGTGGGCTTTGGCCTGAGTGCCAACGGAAAGATGACTGGTGCTGATATAGTAATTGGAGGAGTGTATCCAGATGGTAGATCATATTTTAAGGTAAATTACAAAGTAAATTTAACTTTATACATACATCTTATTTTTGTACAAAATTCTAATTTATATTTCTTAAAACACCAAAAAGGACTACCATGCCGTGGGTAACCAAATGCCAGAGGAGGACCCAAGTCAAGACTGGACATTACATTCGGCCAGTGAGGATGAATCTTGTACTGTTCTCACCTTTTCTAGAATATTTGACACATCCGCAGGACTATCCAATAACCGTAAATATAACTACCATAATTAAAAAAAAAGTTGAATTAGAAAAACTAATCATTATTTATTTTATTCCACAGGATAACAAAATCTCTATAATCTGGGCGTATGCTGACCAAGACACTCGCACATATCACCGTCTTAATTGAGGTTAGTACCAAGTGTACCTACTCCATCCGGACTATACCCCACCCATAGTCCAACATCCAAATGTTGGAGCTGCAAAAGCAATAAAACAAGTGGCACCACAACATGGCGACGACTTGAAAGACCTTCAATTATGGACAGTGAATAGCAGGTTGGTGATGCCTGCTCAAGATACCACATATTGGTGCACTATGCACAAAGCCCCCACCCTCCCCACCAAACACCACATGGTAGGCTATGAGATTCTTTTCTCAAATCCCCAAAGTCGTCAACACGTCCACCATTTAATTCTTTACAAGTGTCGTGCCCCAATTGGTGGCCCCACCAGTTCTCAAATGTTTTCCCAATTTGTCGGCCGAAGAGGTCAGCGTTGCTTAACAGTTGACCAGCCCGCTGGTCCAATGCCTACGGAATATTGCACCGAATATTATACACTATTTGGTGTGGGCGGCCGTCCGTATTTTTACCCTCCCCATCTTGGAGTCCCGTTTGGGGAAACGAGAGATGATGACTATTATCTTTTACAAGTGCATTATAATTATCCGGATAAGCTTTCCAATGTACGAGTGGACGTCTCTATAAATACTTATTACACCAATAAATTAAGAGCAAATGAAGCTGGAATCTACACGATTCGACATCAAATCCCTGGAATTACACCTTCCTTACTCATACCTCCGAGTTCATTGGATCATCAAGTTTGGGGCCTTTGTGGAGGTGAATGTACAAGAAAAGTATTTCCGAGGGAGGGTATTCGAATTAGTTGAGTGATTTTGCATATGCATAATACTGGGGCTCAAGGGAGGGTACAGCTTTTCCGGGGCAATAGAGAGCTGCCGTGGATTCGATCGGATAACAATTATGGGTTGAATTTTCAGCAAATTTTAACTCTTCAAAGTGAGGTTCGAGTTTTGCCTGGGGACATGCTGACAATGAAGTGCACATATGATAATACTAGAGTCAATCGAACGACGGTGGGAGGATATTCTACACAGCAGGAAATGTGTAGTGCCTTTTTTCTTTATTTTAATATGAATGAGAATTATGTGCAGTGTGGGAGTGAACTTGAGAATGAGAAGGGGGAGGGGGCAAGGGAAAGATTTTTGGGGATAGGTAATGTTACTTGGTAAGGAGGATAGTCTTTTTTGTTAAATATGTGTGATAGCGCGAGAGAAAAGGGGCCATTGTCCGTTAGTCATTTTTCCAAGTTACATTGCATTTTGATAGAGAAAAGTGATGCAACTTGGGAAAAAACCAACGGACAATTTTTCTTGATGGTTGTTTTTCTCTTGCCTTATCACATTAAGTATATTTTTAGTAAATGTATTTTGAATGGAGGGTTATTTTTCTTTGATAAGGTCCGACCGAGATTTGGAATACATTGTAGATCAGCCAGATGAATTGGCGGGTTTAAGGGTAACACAAGTTTCGAATGGTTATGTAAAGTGGGACTCGGAGAGGAGGGAAAAATTTCAAGAGTTTATTTTAAGGGAGTCGTATGTGAATAGGTGCTCAAGAGAGCTGTATTCTCTTCCGGCTGAGGAAGGTTATCGTAGACAGCAAAATTTGTGGAGGGAGGAGGAGGGGAATGAGAATGGCGAAAGGGATGACCAAGTCAGGTTTCCGTTTGAAATTAGGCCGTATAGGCCTTTGAGGAGTTGGTCGTTTCAATAAATAAATTGTATGCAGTTTGTATTTATTTTGATAGAATGAAATGACCAACGTTTAAAAAAATGAAAGCAAGTAAATATTTAATTTTATCTTGTTTATTGTATACCTTTAAAGTAATTGTTTTAGTCATATATTATTACATCAGATAATGCGAACATGTAAGTCAAAAATAAATATTTGGGGAGCCTAGGTATTTTTTTTGCCTTTGAAAAATTTACTTCCGAAGTATTGTTTTGTACTTGTAATATGTCAACATTGTTTTGACGTTTCACAAAGATGTGTTATTTTGCCTGACCTATTTATTTGTATATGTAAATACAAGTATTCGCATTCCATTGCGGAACAAAATAGGTTGTGAAAGTACGGTGTTTACAAAATATGCTTGGCTCAATAAAAACGACTGTTGGTTCCTTTCTGAAAAAATGTAGAAACTAGATTGGCGGTTACATTCTTGTTAGCGAGAGTAACGTTCCTTTATTTGTATATTTCCTGAGCTATTTGTTATCATTTGCAGCATCCAATCTCCAAATCTCCAAAACTATAATTTACATACATACAGATGGAAAATAATGACGTTATTATAATTTTACGGTAAGGAATGTAAACCAAAAATAATACACATCAGTTATGTTCTCTCAATAAGAGATTGTTAGTATGGTCACAGAGTACATATTTTAGGATACAATATGAATCTATTAAAAAGATATCGCGTAACTTGACACTGAATCGTTTATTTATTCTGAAGTTCAGTTGAGTCAAGGCCTGTGTAAATATACCTATGAGCATGGTTTGATGCATAACGTGTCATCCAAAAATTGTTGGTATTGGTAATTAGATGTGAGTGAAGCTGTTGAAATATACTTTCGCAGTTATCTTTATATAGAACTAATTCCATAAAGCTGTCATTTTGATTTAGAATAGACTGAGTTGAATAACCTCAACAAAATTTTAACAAGTCTGATAAACTTCATTTGTTCCCAAACCGAAAATCAACCCACCGTAATTGAGATCATAACGACGGAGCTGAAACGATGGGATACATGATAATGATTAAAATTGTTGTTGCCAATGAAAAATGCCTTCAAATGATATGTCACGTGACATGTGTTTGACATTGCGACCTGTGACCCCGATTTCTGACCCATCAAGGTCACTGTGACCCCAGGTGACATGACTTGTGATATACTCGACCAGAGATTTCGATTGCGCTATTTAAATGTACACTATGCACAAGTCGAAAACCTTCGACTTTGACCTTTGCCCTTGGGGCTTGACCTATGGGTTGAAAATCAATAGGGTTCTTGCCCTTGCCCATGGTGACCCACATGCCAAATCGGTCAACGCGTTTGGAGTTATCGTGCTTACGGACAGACAGACAGACAAACACGATAAAGTCAATACTCCGCTGAGCTTCGCTTTCAGCTCCGTAATAAGCGTATGATGGTTAGCTATTCATGCAAACACGATATGCTATATGGAGTAATTACGGATTGCCTTTAGGTGTGCTCCCGACTGCCTAAGCATCAACCAATTTTTTAAATTGTGAAAAATGATTGATTTAAACTGATAGAGATACTGGTTGATGTATGGTTTGCAATGAAACTTATCACGTGATGATGCTTTGTACAAAAATACAGCTATCTTAATTAGATTTTATCACTTAACGTTTGTGCAATTGACGTTGAAACATGACAATCTACTGGAAGTTTTGCATGTCAAATCCACAAAATATCAAGCTCCGCAAATGAGACAATGTCAGAAAAAAGATTGGTTTCAGTTGTATGCATCAAACTAGTTTAAGATAACAAAGGAACAATAAAAACTGAAATCCACACTATCATCAAATTATTAAAAATGCTGACAAAACGTTATCTTTTACAATAACTGTCACTTTATTAATTTAAATGCAACAACATTAAATAACGTTTTCATCATATTTCATCGTGAAAACTGTTTTGTCCATGAATTTTACATGAAGCAACTTTTATACCTAATTGAATAAAAAATAATTAAAGTACTTTATTATTTCATTCTGAAATAGTTTAATGACATTTGGCTGTTTGCACAGTGCAAAATACAAAAGTCAAGTTGTTGAGAGAGTACCCGCTGGGAAACCCAACAAAACTTATATTGTGCCCTTAGCTTAATAATATTGATACCAACGACGCATCACCTACAAATAAAAACATGCTTTGTATTTGTGAAGCTTTTGCATATTTGGTATAATTCATTTATTCTTTCGCCGAGTTTACACTCGATTCTCTGAAAAACTTCAATTTTACCAAGAACTATATCGTTTATACAATGGAGCTGTGGCAAAAAGACCTGATTCTAAAAAACCGGATGCGACTTATTGAAACCACGATATGTTCGACAATTTTCCTGAATATATTTCTCTCGAAAGAGATTTTGAGTGCTGAAGATCTACAAAAAATTGGAGCAGAGGTATGACCTTTTGGTTTTAATATTCATGTACAGACAGGACAAACATATATATTTTTGTTATTAGGAAAGGAATGGGGGACAATATCAGGCTGCAGCCAAATTCTACGACCTTATTGTTACTCGGGCCAACTCATTTTATGCATTGAAGGATGCTTTACAAGAGACTAATCAGAGCGGGGCCCTATACATATTTCAAGACCGCTTTGAGGTACACGTACCTTGTAGCTCAACAACCCAAAATCCAACTTTAGCCCAATCTAATCCTGATGCGTCGAACAATGTTCTTCTTCAAGAGACTCTCAGCAAATTCAAAGGTGTTCCTGCTTACCTGACACAATTTCTAACGGATAAGGTCAAAACTTTGCTCGTTGTCTTATCTATGGATTGTGAGATTACATGT
>JAQFZG010003625.1:0-13224 GCA_034695465.1 Entomobrya nicoleti | reverse complement strand
CAATAGGGTTCTTACCCTTGACCATAGTGACCTACATGCCAAATTTGAGCGAAATCGGTCAACGCGTTCTTGAGTTATCGTGGTGACAAACAGACAAACAGACAAACGCGTTAAAGTCAAAACTCCGCTGAGCTTCGCTTTCAGCTACGTAATAAAAGGAAGGAGAGAAAAGAGAAGAATGTGGATTGGAAATGTAAGTACGCGCAGTAAAGCGTGCGTAAGGCCGATTACGCGTGGTTTAAACTCGTTACCAATCCACTGGACCTCCCCATTCGGGGTTTTGATGATTACCATCGTAATCAGAGCACATAAATCTACCAGAAAAGTTATATTTAAAACTAATATCAGTGTACCCACTGGAAACATATGCTTGTCAGTGACGAAAATAAATATCCACAACAGTATGATTGTATTTTTTATTGAAATCTACACTTCAATAAAAAGTATTTAGCGATTGCGTCGTCACGAATTGCAAAATACAAATTTTATTAGTTTGAATTATATTCTGTAAATGAATAATAACATGAATGAATTGATTTGCCATAAACAGTATTTTAAATCAAATGATCGGGCTTAATAGTCACAAAAAGCGTGATACTTAGCCCTTTCCCCATTCTTCTGAGGTGGCTTCCAATATCCCAAAGCCGGATATCTTAAATCAAAAGCAGGCTTTGTAATCAACTCAACATCGTGAATATCTGTCCATCTATATAAATTCTTTAGCAAAATCCATTCAAAATGCAAATAGCTATTACACTGACGTTTAGACCATGTATCAGGTTTAATTTCATCAGCATCCTTTGTAACAAATTTGACTATGATTCGTTTAAACACATATTTGCTCATCAAGTATTTTCGCATAGCAAACAAAGGCATAACATCATTCATCAAATAGTTTTTCCGATTTATTGTCGGGTTAAACTCTGTGAAATTACTTGTATAAGTGGATAATGACTCAAGAGTATATTGAACTATTAAAACTGATGCTTGCTTAAAAATTGGTTGGCATTTTTTCTGAATTTTTAAGTAGGCAGCACTCCGTTGGTATATTTCATAACCATTAAACTCTACCAAGCAGCCTAATTTATTCGAGTCGTTTAACTTAAGCCAATTATGAACCAAGGCTTGCAGATCGTGTCCCCATTTACTGTCCATATACAATTTTACATCAAGTATATCTGCATTTTCTCCATAAACATCTTCATCGTCGATTTGATTTTGCCTAAATACAATTGTATTTACTGTAAAGTTTCCAATTTTGGGACTAGTTTGAATTAATTTTGCAAATGATTTTCCAGTTTGATTCCAAGACTCTCCCAAATTAACTGTTGAAAAAAGCATTACGTCTAACGCCTTTGATGTCTGGTTCATTTCAACCTTCACGCACTCATTTTTCGTTTGTCCGGATTTTATTTTATTAAAACGTGTTAAAGCACTCCAGGTAACTGAAAAGGATTTATATTTAATTTTAAAAAATTTAAAAAAAAATAGAAATTAAAAATCAATATATACATATTAATAAATACTCACATTCATTTACAACTAGTTCATCGAATTGATTTGCTATTTTTCCCATCATCGCTTTTAGCTGACATTTTGTAGTGTCCACCGAATGGGCAGACAAATATGGAATCATTTTGTCCATTTTAGTGTCACTCATCAACTTCATTTCGAAATTTGAATAATTGAGCGAAATTCCTGATACAATGTCAACATTCGAATTCTCTTCTTTGATATATTTTCCCAAAAATGTTTGGAATATTTTAAAATAAGTGGTTTCATTCTCAAACATCATTTTCTCTTCGGGCCTTAAGCCAAACAGCTTTTCTACTGGAACCCAAGTAATCATAGTGTTTACCTCTGGATTTTTCCTAATTGTAGTTATATTGGGGTGTAAGCTCTTTAAAAACTGTTCATTAGCAAACTGCATCGTTTGCAGCTCTTTTACAAACACGTTATAGTAAATTGGAGTCCGAGCAACTGGAATATACGTAAAGTTTGCTATGACAAAATCAGCATGGCTCAATTCTTGTTCTAATAATAGCTTATCCTTGCCAATTTGATTTTCATTGTAGGTTACCCCAACTTGGGGTACAGTATGGTTTTCAGATCCCGAGTCCCAAATTTCATGCAATAACTGCTTTGCATTTCGAGTAAATGATATATCCCATTTTCTTGAGTATCTCATCGATTCCTCGGAAATTTGGCCATTATTATCAAATGCTTGAAAATCAAGAACAACCTTGTATAAATACGTTTTCAAAAGTTTGACGCCAATTGGGGTTTTCTTCTTTGATTCAGAAGATACGTAAAGAACGTCTTGAAGATGTCGGTAGTCTAATTGATCCTGACCTTTTGTCATTTTAAAGGATATTATTAAGCATTTTGACTGGCGTGGATTCTCAGGATCTTCATATAATCTGAGCAAATCAGCTATCCACGAGAGATCCAGAATTTGACTAACCAGCCGATCTTTAAAAGAAATGCTTTTTTTAGTGTTTTTTTCTGTAAATATTTCCATAAAATTAAATATTGTGGTTACCTGTAGAATAGTAAATGTTGGATGTGGTTCGTAAGGCTCTGTGAATTTCAGAAAGGTTATACAGGTTGATTGCGTCTGTCAAGTCAAAATATGGTTTTTTTGGAAGATCGGGACCCTTGTCATCTTTTTTAATTTTTTCAGCAATAACAAAAACTTGTAAGATTGATAGTATCCAGAGCAACCAAATGGTTGAAAAAACTTTGTAATGAGACAGCATTGCTTTAAAAAAATGATCAAGGTCAATATTTCAAAGTGTGTTTAAACGTCAAAATCTCGGAGAGATATAAACTCAATGTACTGACTTTGTAGCAATTATATAAGCTATAATTTTTCCTGAACGTCACATACTCTAACAAAATTACTTTGGAAGAATGAGTAATTTTGGAGGACCGAATACAATTCACGCTTTATTTTTAAATAAAAAAGTCGTGACTATTTCGTCGTGCAGCATTACTTTGTTTTTTTAAAAATCGATATAACTATGGTTGTTTTCATACTATCAAATCCAATAATAAAAACACGCTACCATTTGCCAAAAAAATCAATTTCAATTTATTAAATAATCAGATATAGTCGTTTAACTTAAATAATTGTATCTATAGGATTTCATATGCCATATATTTATGTAACACATTCAATTGGTCAGCACAAACAGACAATTCTTTATCAAATGTAATTTACTCGTTATTAAAGCATACTAACAACGCAGATCAAGGGGTGGCTAATCGCGAATCTAAATGAAAAGTACATTTTCTGAGACAGCTTTGCATGCTGATTAATAATATCATTTCCGTTTTCCCGAATGCGAATGTTTGTTGGAGTTGAACTTTTACCCTAATGCTTAAAAACACAAAGCACGCTGTCCATCCTTAAGCCGTGAGCTTGCGTTCTTAAGCAATAGGGTAAATGGCAACCCCAATACATGCAAACATGCGCATTCGAGATAATGGATACTATTAATCAGCATGCAAAACTGTCTTATAAAATGTACTTTTCATTTAGATTCGCGATTAGCCACCCCCTGATCTGCATTGTAAGTCAAAACATTGCAATATAATTTATACTATATGAGTCGTACATAGCAATAAGGAACCAGTAATGTTTTTTTTCAACTGAGATGATAAGAAGCTATTGTGCCGTTTCTGGTATAATGCCATTATCGAATAGAAACACTGGCCAGTGGCCAGATTAAACTTTATCTGATTTAGATACCGATTTGGTTAAATAAGCAGCATTTTCTGTTACCAATAAGTTAAGTTTGTGAATAAGCACTCACAATTACAAAATATTTGGCAAAGTGTTGACATTGTTTCATATTCTTTTTGCGTACAAAAAATGGCTTTAGATTTAAAATCTCCAATATTTTTAGGCAAAATTGTTATATTGGTAAGCATAATTTTAATACAATTAATACAACGACTATCCACATATGCAATATTTATTATTTTCAATTAATTTTTTTTCTGAAGGTTTTAGGTGTTGCTGTTCTTGGTGTTGGTCTTCATTTCCATTTTCAGTCCAGCTGGCGAAAACAACCAATACCAAATTTTCTAAATCCATCTGGTTTGGGAAGAATTAAAGCGTTTAAAATATGTGGTATAAAGAATAAAGATCCTTTATGGAAGGATGAAGCTTGTCCTGCTATTGAAATGGAAGAATATTTCGTGTCCATGATTGTAATTTGCTTTATATTAAGCTTAGTTAATATAATAGTAAGTTTTGTTTTAGATTTTCAGTCTCGTATACTGAAGCTTGGGGTAAGTTTATTTATTTGACATTAAAAAAAATTTAAGGCAATTGAACCTTAAATTTAATAAGTTTTTTAATTGAGATAACTTTGTTTTACGACCTCGGTTTTCATGGCGCATCCGGTATACTCCTACTAATTGCGGGAATGGTTTTCATTGTATCTGCAGTCCAAATCGACAACTTTGTTTCCAAAGATGAAAATATCAAGTACGTGTTGAATGGTTTAGTATACAACTTTCGAAAATCTGAAAAAAATGTTGCTGTCGTAAATTTTTATACTTTTTAGTTTCTATTAAAATTGATATGAATTTTCCCCTGATTTATCAAATGTGTTTATTAAAGATTCGTTTTTTAAAAAATAGGTGATTACTATGATAGAAGATCTACTCTACTTTGTTCTTGCTGTGCTTATTTGTAAGGAAACCCGTTCATTTTAACATTTGCCCGCTTAGTTAATCTACTCATTAGTTATCACTAAACTTTAGCTGATTCTTCAAACACAGTAATAAATACAGACTGTATGACTTCTGTGGAATGTCTGTGCTCTTCCGTGGTCAGTATGACCAAGAACCATCTGTATGACTCATACAAATAACGTTCATTTGGCCGTCATATGAGATATCTTATCTTTGGCTTTACATAATTGATTTGATAATAGTTAAAAATCAATCCAACATCATTATTTTAACTCATTTGTTCATGTTTTATTACATTTGCACACGTGCATTGCATTTATTAATAAAATAATATAATATTATATAATGAGTGCTGGGAATCTGAAGAAGACATGGAAGTTTTATGTTACAATTGGAAAATTATTCATTCTGGTAATAGTCAATTAATATCTAAATTAAAATACGATATAATACCCTGTAACCTATATCCTTTAATTAATTTATTTATATTTTATTACTTTCAGATTTTTGGTACAGATATAGCCGGTGTTGGTCTTCATTCTCATCTAAAATCAGCATGGATAGAACCAGTATCTTTATCATTAATTGACCTAGACCCACCGTTGGAAAAATCTGATATAAAACTTTATCAAATTTGCAATTATAGTGAATCGTATAAGGATATGAGCTGTCCTAATATCGCATTGGAATATACTTTTATTTTTATTGCGGTAACTTGCTTTATTTGCAGCTTTGTAAATTTTATTTGTACATCAACCGGTAGTTGTGCTGGGAAAAAACTTGAGCTACAGCAGCTCCCTTGGATATATTTAGTAAGTTTATGTTAATAAAAAATTTACAAATTAATGTTACTTAACACATTTGAATTAGAAGGTTTCTTTGTGATGCCAGTATTTTTTTTTTGCAGGATATTGGGTATCATGTCGTAGCAGCTGTATTTATGCTTATTGGAGCCGTTCTATACTTTGTATCTGCGTACAAAATCAGCTATATTGAAAATCGACTTTTGTGTGATATACCCGTGCTAGAAGTTGATTTAAAACAAACGGAAAAATTTATAGCTGTCGTACGTAAAAATATACTTTCTTTACTGAATACTTGTACAGTAGTTCCAATATTGGACAATATAAAAAAAATCTGGGCTTCATTAAATATCGTTGTGGTTATTTCCAGGGTCAATCAGCGTTACATTCACTACTTTACGTATTCGTAGCGCGGCTTATACATCGAATGTACAAAGTTTCAAACAACTTCTCAAATGAATTTGAAGTGGGTGACGAGTTAACTACTCTGGAAAGGAATGTCAAAAATAAAAACATGGTGGAATAGTGGCCTGTTGACATTATTCTAGTTTTATCAAAAATCTGCTGAATGTTCAGCATGAGATATTTTATCTTTGACTTTACATGGTGGAATCGATAAGGAGATAATCAATCCCATAATTTATTATTACTTGAACGCGTGGTACTTCCACGTTCGGTTAGCTGTCAAGATATATTGGTACATAAAAAAATAGTTTAAGGGATCACGAGCTCTATGTAAGAATATAAGAAAAAAAACATTATGCAACAAGTTATTATGTATTGAACTATGTATGTATATTGTTAAAGCACTTCAAATAATATCAGTAATTTTTGTTGAACTGGAATAAAATAAAAATTCCTATATGAATCTGAATAACTTGTCAGGTACTTTCATAACTAAATAAATTATTCTTTTGTCACATAGCCCATATAGCTATACACATGAGCAATATAATAATATATCATATATATCTTATACTGGTCTTTCTGAAAGCTTATATATAGCTTTCTGACTTCTGATATCCATATTCGAGCATTAAAGAAAATAAGCTTAAAAATATTTTTATTGATTCTGTTTCATCCAATATAGCTATACGAAGTTTTATTCAGTAAACTTAACGTTTTCAAACAAAATGGACTAACACAATCCCTACGGCTACATAAATATCTGCTCAAATTTATATATATATATATATATATATTATATGATTATAAGTTCCCTAGTCATCATGGCAACCCCCTTATTTTGGAAATCTTGGGAAATAAGCAATATGTTTTATAGCCAAACACTTAAATATGGCTTTTTAGTCAAAATGAACATTGAAAAACAGTGCTTCGAAATTGAAAAACGTCAAGTGAAACTAATACCATTGTACTTAAGTCTCCTTTTCCTTTTAATACTATTTCTTTCAGTTGTTTTCTTATTCCTCTTGGAAATATTTGATCACAATGTTCTCACGGATGATTCACTCATTATATTGTACATCGGCGTTATAGTTTTAGTCGGACTTGTTTTAGCTCTTGTTTTGTTTTTACTTCCCATAGCTGAAATGATTACATGCCACAATTACAACAGACTCATGCATTTTAAAATGAACTTACTCAAAAGTAAAAATTTGTGTAAAGGTTCCTTCAAAACTTTGATCATCGAAGGTATGTATGTCACTTAAAAGTTGGTAAAGTCTAAATTGTAAAATTTCCTAAATTTGTAAAAATTGGAAAAATATTATTTTCAGAAGTCATAAAACTGAAAGATGGGGAAACACTGGACAAAAACGGAATACTTGTGAATGAACTTGCAGTAATTTTAATTTTCGCTGGAACATTCATGTCAAGCATCGCTCTTTTGACCGGATACGATCCTCAATATCAACTTGCTCATTATTATCTACCGTGCATATTGGAGCGCTGGTATACAACACTGTTTCTCATGATAATTCGAGTTGTATGGATACAGTGGGTATCAATGGAAGCCGCTAGAATATATTCGTTCGTTTGCATTCCAACCATGACAGTTTGCAGCATTTATTTGCGAATATTAGCAGTAATTGGAAAGCAACAATTAGACTATAGATCTTTACGTTTATATCACATGCTTTATTGCATAAATCAAATAAGTATCCCCATAGTTGCGACAGTGGCGGGAACATTGATGGGATTTGGGTTTTTTATTTATGTTATTGGAAACTGGATGCTTTTAAAGTGTAATGATATGTTTCCCATTCACATTTATTTGATAGTAGCTGGCGTGGTATTGATAGCTTATTTCATTCTATTTCAAACCGTGCCACTGGCTGTAAAAGTAAATGAGGTGAGTACAAATATAATCAAATCTTGGAAAAGCGATGAAAACTACTACAAAAGATTTTGGAGAAGGCAAACATGGGCAATACAGCCTGTTGCTTTTTATTATGCGTTTACAAAGTTTGAAAAGAGTACAACAATTAACTATTATACTAGTATTGTTAATTATACGATAAACGTTTTGCTTTTGTATTAGACTTGAAAATTAATGAAGAAGCTTTGTAATCGATTATTTGTCCACAAATCGATTATATTGGAGTTATATAAATTTAAAATATGTATGTGTGTATTTATGGTAGCCAAGTTTTAAACTAAGTAGTTCCCGGAAATCTAAAACATATCGTTAGAGTATTGCATGTTAGATCAAATAAATATTTTTTTTTAAATAAGGCAGACCTAAAAAGAAACTTTAATCAATATATCAAGTCGGGTATATGCTTTTTTGCTCATGTCGCATTGCGCAAATTGCACAACGCATTGAAGTATTCACAAAATATTCCACAATTAGTTTAATTCAACCTATAGTTTAAAATTGTTTTTTATTTTTAAATATACGGCTGCATGCTTTATTTTGTTCCGTAATCTAGTGTGAAATCATGCATATAACACACTACATTTTAAACTTAGCTGTGTACATCATTATGAGATAAATAGCCTTAAACTTGTCTATATTTATCTCACAACTTAATTGCTAAACTTTTATTTTAAAAACTCCTCAATATAAACAAGTTTTCTAGTTATTTTTCGAATTGTTCAACGAAACCACCATAGTGACTCTTATAAGCCGAGATTTTATTGCATTCCAAATAGCGTAAACCCCCGAAACCCAAAATCTGGACAAATACCAAAGCATTTCAAGCACAGCAAAAACTAAACTAGTTGCTAATCCTACAAAAACCACCACAAAAATTACTAACACATTACCCGACATTGTTGGAGCATGTGTCAGCCTATTTGTATCGGGTACGTATTTAATGCTACCGCTAATCATTCTATGATGCCATTCAAATATGCCTGACATTTTTACACCTTTTATCCGTTCCATCACGAATGGTGGTACAATACCCTTCAAACTAAATGTATAGTATGAGTTAAAGTACTCTTCTTCTGATATATCAACTTGTCTTTGACTAAAATCCCTCCGTTCATAATGTCTATGCTTCTCTTGTAGCTTTATTGCAAATTGATTTGTCATACAAGTTGGTAAAACCAAAGCGGTTTTATTACACTTTTCAAGGTTTTTATACAACAATTCTTTTTCCCGTTCCTGAAGGATTTGTTGGAACACTATCGAACCACTTTCAGAATGCTTCCATGGAGAAGTAATATTTAATTCTTTCGCTAAATTCATAACCAAACTTCCTAAACTTGGATGTAAATTGGTATCTATATTTAGATCAGTGTATATTGAGGGTCTTATCGAAAGAAAGCTTAACAGCACCGCCACATCAGATTCAATTATAATACCAAACTTCTTGTTCTCTCCTAAAACTTGTGTCGATTTAACGAAATCTTCATTTTTATTGGTAACCATATGATTCATACTTCCAATGTACATAGGATTCAGAGAAACTGTACTAGATTTCGTATATGTCGTGTAACCAGCCTCTCTAATTTGGGAAAAATATTTGTACGGTATTTCATCTTTTGGTGCGAT
The DNA here is from genome assembly GCA_034695465.1 of Entomobrya nicoleti. NCBI lineage: Eukaryota > Metazoa > Arthropoda > Collembola > Entomobryomorpha > Entomobryidae > Entomobrya > Entomobrya nicoleti. Next base: position 3,753 of record JAQFZG010003625.1, on the reverse strand, counting down.
CATCCTGTAAACATTATCGTATTTATAGGCATTGCTAAGAATTACAGATGCTAAACACATTGAAACAATAAGAAACTGAGAAACAAACAGTTTCTCTGTTGGAGTATCCTGACCCATATATATTCGAAAGTGTATTTCCAAATATCTAAATAGTCTACTAATGCTTGGGTAAGTTGAGCGCCCGAAATATATGGGTAAGAGTATAAAAACCAACATGGTTACAAAGCATGCGATCCAAAGACCTCGTTGAAATATATTTGTGAGTTCACCAAAAGGCAAAGCGGCTTTGATCGGTATACCACAGCTCACAAATCGAAGTGATCTAAGGGTAACGTTCAAACTAATAGAAAAAGCGTGAATGCTTGTATTTAAAAGTTGCACAAGACTTTGTAATGCTATTCCTGTATCTGCTGACCGCAAACGTTTTATACGTTTTCCATTGGAACATGACCAAGGAACTTCGGAACTTGATCTGAACGTGTGATTTTTAAATATCGATATCCAAATTTTTGCAAACTCAAATTCCAATTTGTCGATGGCAGAGTTCAATGACATAGAATCACCACAATTTAACATAAAAGATAATACTTTTGTATTCAACGTATTCAGATTTGAACCCATAGCCCGGTTTGCAACGTCCCACAAAGTTTGTTCAGTCGATTTCGGAAATGCACCGCCATATTCCGCCACGCTCTCTAAAGAACTCATTTGTGAAATTGAAATTGCAGTTAACTTTGCTGTAAAATCTTTTCCACAAGTCATGCAAATAACGTGGGCACTAACAAAATCAATAGTTTTAATGTCAGAAGTGGCTGAATGTTGTCTGGTTATAAATATTGCAAAAGTTTCGTGTGTTACTTTGTCTGCGCGGTAAAAACTAAACTTTGATAACTTGATATGTGAAATGATGTCACCAACAAGCCTGTCACTATTACTATTATTCTGAGTGACATAAATAGTCATGGCGGGTCTACTCGAAGGTAAATGATAAAGATTCTTAGGTTTGTCTGCGCAACAAGAAAAGATTGATGGATAAGTTTGTAATAAATGTGTTCCAGGAAAGCTTGCTCTAAACTTTGTCAAAAACAATGAAACATGTACTTCACAAGACCAAGGTTTGGTTTGGGGGGAAAATCTGGTTAAGTTTAAACGAACGCATAGATCTTCCCCGTGGTTCAGTGGAAGCCTAGGGATTCCAGATTGGTATTGTGACATGGGGCAATTCAAAACAGATCCATTGAAAAAATGCAAATCAGAGCGAACCCAACCTTGTAATGATGGCTTTCGTTCTATTTGTAGGGTTGCTGGAGAGTATTTTCGAAGGATTAAGGGATACTCATATGGAGCAATATTCACACATGCAAAATTATCCAAAACCAGCAAACAGTTTTGTTTAGCGAAAGGATAGAAGTAATTAGAAAGATTTAGTACACCTTGAGTCCTTGTGTCAAAGAATGTATTGCTCGAAGGAAATTTAGTGAGAGATTTGAAAATCGGTTGCCTTGAGTTAAACCATCTGGACGAATACACGAATGGAAAATAAATCATAATCCAAGAGAGTATCGTTTTCAATTTTGTGTTCATTTTGTATTAACAATTTTTCAACACAGCTGCATGCATATGTTTTTAGTGTTAGGCTTTTTATGTAAATGTCGCTTACGTTGAGGTTTTGTAAAAAACAGTCTATGATTCAGATATTTGGTTTTGAGTTTAGGGATATGTAATAGTTAGTATAATTTATGACATACTTATATAAGTATTTTAGTCAAATAAGTAATTGGTTTGAGTTTATTGAGATAAAAAATTGAAGACTTAATTTGATTAGTTTAAGGTACCAGGTAGATAGACAAATATATAACTAATCTACTCGTGGCTGCTTTTATGGGGACATCTCAATATTAAGAAGAATTCAACAGACTGGAGGGAGTGAATGATATAAATCTTTATAATAATATTTTATGTAACCACTTGAAATCCAAAGCAATATAACTGCTATTTTGTTAATATTATATAAAAGGCCTTCTCCCTAAATTGATATTAGCTCCTCATAAATGCTCTCATAAGTTATACACCTCATATTCCAATAGTGAAGAAAATACAAAATACAAAGTACTAACTTATGCATCACATCAAAGTGTGTCAACACTGGTATTGTAGACAGTTGACAGGTTAGTGAACATAGTAATTCTAAACTGAAATTTAAAATTACCTTGTACGTAATATAATATCGCTATCTTAACTCAAAACAAACGTTTACAACAGAAAATTGGTCTAGCGGGACCACTGAACAGTTTACATAGTCAAAAATATTAAATCAACTATAATGTTTATTTTATTGGTTGACATTATTTGACATAGCGGTTCAAAAAACCAAGTTTACGAAACGACAGACAGACGGATCCACCCTAGAAAAAAGGACGTACTGCAAGCTCAATCCCTATATGACTTTTAAAGTTTTGAGTACCTAGTTTGTATTAATGCTTAAGTGAGTAAAGACAGTTTTTGGCATTATGCAAAAATATTTTTTTTTTGAATTTCTAAATCTTAAAATTGTGAAACCAAAGATCTCGGTTTTAACTAACTTTTATTTTGGTGATTAATTTATCTAATTTGCGTACATTTAATTATTTAAAATTGGCATAAAATGTGGTGCACCTATAACCCGAAGTTCAGTATACCTTTACACACAGTTATTAATACACTTCCGATTAGTTCAGAATTTCCGTGTATTTTTTTTGCCACATACGTCATAATATAAGTACTCGTGGACTATACCACACCTGCTTTTCAACGTGACGAAAATATTCATTTAAAAGAGTTGACCACGCATTTATCAGAATTATACATACTTTATATTCCAGTAAATTTATTGCTACCTAAAAACATTTTCCGTGTTTCCGTTCCGTATGTAAGTATTTTCCTCGTGTTTTGTCCAAAACGAATGATTACATCTTTTAATAGTGAACTTTAGTACTCGTGTCATAAGCTCAAAACACCTTTATTTTGCTTGACTCTTACATATTCCAAACTTTGACAAAAACAATAACAACTCATAAACAGCTTTTATTTAATTAATTTAACCAGTGTTGTATTGATTGTAATCAATACTTTGAAGTATTACATAAATTTAACATTTAGAAGCACAAGAACGATTATTCATGTTATTTTCTCACATGGACATTAATTTAGTTCTAAATTCTAAAGAGTTCACCATATATTATTCGAGGTTTTTGACATATTTGTTTAGTTTGTTAAATTTCAAGCTACAGACAACACTAATTATCCGAATTCCATCCAAAATGATTAAGGTATCTCCTCAACAAAACGCGGAAATCCATTCCCAAAAAAACAAGTTACCAGGACTTCTCCGCTTTCAAATCAATTTCATTAAAGAAATTCCTGGAAACTTTAACATATTTCTGCCCAGTGATACTCCAGAACAAATATTGGAGCTAAACGTGTGCAATTTACTAAATAAACTAAGAAAACTTCGAATAGCACAATGTGTACACTTCCTGATGGTGTTCCTCCAAATCGGCTTTCTTATATATAAGCTGAAATATAGCAAGGAAAACATTGATGGGGACACCATCATCTGCGTCTTCTTTTTTCTACTAATCGTCCACACTTTCAACTTAACAATCCCATTGTTAAAAGACAAGTGCAAAGATTTTGTAAATATTCTTAACACAATGTTTCAACTTCCGGTAGTCAAATCCTCTCGTCTTATACGATTCATGTATTTCAACGTTC
>JAQFZG010003624.1:0-13224 GCA_034695465.1 Entomobrya nicoleti | reverse complement strand
TACATATACGTTCATATACATCACATCTTTCGCCGCAATCGGTAGTTGCATATTAGAATTTTACATTCTTCTCGTTTATAATCGGTTAATCCACTAAAACATTTCCCTTCAGAAGATGGCTGACTCCGATATAAAGCTCAAAAAATTCAACTATGTCCAACCAACCTTCTTGAACAGTTCAAAGCAAGCATGCAAGTGTCATTTTGCGTTTAAAACATTAAAGAATTTCTTGACTCTTGGCTACTACCATGGAATAGTTCCATTTACATTAAGTAAACATACAAAATCAAATTTGTGGGAAGTGAAGTACCATATTCTAAATCGGGTAAATCATATTTAGAATTCGATAGCTTACTGTGTACATATATGCAATTTCAAAACTGACTAAACACATTTTCAATTAGGTAACATGCTGTTTACTCATGACACTCAACATTATATTTCGAGTTTACGAGTGTCAGCAGAAATTATGCATAACACCTGCAAACAAGAAAAGCTGGACGCCACCAATTTTCTTCATGGCACTTCACGGTTACCTAAACATTTTGTTTCATTGTACAATTTGGCGCAGTCTTTGGAAACCTCAAAGTTATTTAAACCTTTTTAACTGTGTGGAGAAATTAAAAATGAGACCAAATTTTGGACACATTTCTGCCATCTCAAAGTTTGGCAAGGCATTGCATAATGCATTGCCATATGTCATTTGGGTATTTATCACAGTAACATCTTTAGTAGATTCAATATGGATATCTACAGAACAACTAAGATTTACAAAACTGACTCCAGATCATATTTTTATAGATGTTGCTATTACAACAATGTATTATTTAAGACATGTTGCAGGATCTTTTGAAGAATTTTTTATTTTGTTTATGATTGCATCCGTTTGGATTTGTGTGAAGAATTTTGTGGATGATGCGGAAAAAAATATTGAAGATATGGACACGCTGGAAAAATTTCACTGGGAATATATAAAACGGTCGTATTTTGCGATAAGGGATGTGACTGACATAGTAAACCATATAATTTGGCCAAATGTTTTAATACGAACTTTGCTCAACTTTGTCTATTATTCTTTTAACTTTGACTCTCTAATCGGATCTACTGGGCATATTCAGAGTTTCAGAATGCTTATATTTTTCATAATTGGATGTTGCTTTTACTACTTAGGAGCAGATGTATGCTCAAAGGTAAGCTTTTTTAAGTCGTCTTAGTTTTTGATGAATGGTATACAAGAAAAAAATTATTATGTGGTGGTCTTTAAATTATTAGATGGAAATATTCAAAGGACACTTGACCAATTTAAATTTGAAGACAAAGGGAAATGGATTTTATATTCCGTGTAATGAGTTATGCGCAATGTTTCAAGAGTTGCAAGATAACAGAGTAAGCATTTCGTGTGGGAAGTTTAAGCTTACATTTGGATTACTTGCAAATGTAAGTGCACAATTGAAACATGGCATTCAGTCTAAAAACAAATTATTTCACTATGGTATCGCATCATATATATAATGCAATAATTGTAGTATTGAATTAGTAATTGAGTTCTAATTTTTACTTAAATTACAGATCATTGGAGTTATGATGACATATTTTATTATTTGCATACAGTCTCGGAATGATTTAACACAGTCGGATGATGTTTGGTGATTATTGTTGATGTTTAGCAGCACCAAGTCAAAATATTTCAAATTCGCTACTACTAATATATCTAAAAGTTATACATATTTTTTGATAATTGTACGTCCTTATACTTTATGCTGAGTTGTTATAAACAATGTATTAATAATTCCTGACCAATCTTTTATGGTAATTACTAATATCTCTAAAGTTAATTCTTTCTCCACTTTTGGTTTCCTAAGAAACCTACCATATAAAATATGAAACGTTACATAAAACTAAATTACATGTGGTCATAAAAATTGAACCCACAAATGTCTCAGATAAGCAAAGATATACATTTTAGTTGCTTCAATACATTTTCCTTCTTGCTGCCTAATTTTACCATTTTCTTTTCTTAGAAATCTACCAACCACGCCAATCCTACAAAAAAATATGATTGGTGTCATAAGCAAGTTTCCAAATTGTCGTTGAAGTAATAGCTGAATAGCAATTAGGACCCTACACAAGTCTAACTTTATAAGGTTAAAATCAGCAAATTCTTTATCCCATTTAATTTGCTTGTGTTCGTATTTTTTGCTTATTTGGCATGCTTTCCTGGATATGTTTCCACACTATGATGTTTTTCACGACTAGCTAGTAAACACACATCTTAATTTAGTTAACTAATGGTTTTCATTAATTGTAATACCTCATTTTAATTGTTTGAAACATTAATGAGTGTTTTTCTAGTTTCTAATGATACGGTTGATAAACTCTTTTGTGTTTCAGTGAAATATTATAAACATTTTCTAAAAGTATAATTACTAGTTACTTAACATGTAACTAAATTAATTGCATACAAAGCCATGCAACAACTCTGAAGTTTTTGAATTATATTAATTTAGTAGTTAAGTTAAGTTTAGTTAGAATAAACTATATTTGTTTATAAAAAAGTTATAACGGGAAAAAGGAGTGTTTTTTTAGGAAAGTAATTGAGGCAAATTAAATTATTTTTCTTATAATATGAAAAACATGTATTAAATATGTATTACCGCGTTAATGCGATTTTCAAAGTGCTCATCCAAGGCTACTTAATTGCTGTTGGCATACTTGTAGATGGAGTTACACTAACAATTTGTCTTGATAAAGCGCACTGGTAATTTTTTATATTACATTTTAATTTCAAAAATAATATGTTTAAGATTTGGGCCAATTTATATATTTTTGAAAATTTTAGAGATTTTTTAAAGCAATACGAACAAGGAAACTTTGTGGCTGTGTTCAGATACCATTCATTCTGAAACAATTGTTTATTCACGTGTTTAATTGCGTAGACAAAGTTGTTTACTTTAATAAATTCAAATTCAATCCTAAAGATAAAACATAAAACTAATTCGGAGTACTATTTTCCGATGGCTAGAAATATCACAACAGAATTTTCGACTTTGTTTCAAGCTTACATTGTGTTTCTTCCTTAAATATGTCAAAAAAACAAGAAGCTTAATCAAAAGCAAACGAAAGAAAGCAAACATGACTACGTAATATGAATAACGCAAACATATATTTTAAATTATATCTTCTCCAGTTGGAAATATATCGTGATAACTACTAACTATCTGGGAATATAAATTAACATCTTAAAACAATATAGCCCACATATTATCAAGTTTGACAAGTATTCCGCAGAAAGTCATGTTTAATATTTTAAAGTAAACATGTTTTTCCTCTCTAGACTTTGAGCTAACAAAGGTGTGTCCAGTTTTGACAGGATTTAGTTTTTCCTGAGTTGTCTTCTTATTCGATCGTCAGTTTGTAATTGACTTCCGTGCACACAAGTTATAATTCTAGTTGTCATAATGCTTCTAGCCGAAAATTTCCTTAAAGTCATTATTAATGGCTACTACACATCCACAAAAATTGTTGGCCAGCAGCTTATCTACAATTATAAAGATCAAAAGTTTGAAGCCATACGTAATCGGGAAAGAAGTAGTCTGAAAATGCGTCTGGCACTACTCTCCTTCATAGCAGTGGCCACTGCTGTCAGGATTAGGAATTTAAAGTTACAAATCAAATCAACCCAATCCAAGTTGAGTCCCTCAGTGGAAACAAATATGTGCATTATGATGTTATTCATGTTTGTTCTTTGTGGGGAGCGATACCGAATTCGAACTAAATTTCCAGAAGACTTTGTTGGTTTCCTTAACGGAGCCATGTCAATCGAAAAAGCGTATGACAATGGTACACAATTTTTTAAATTTAATAATGCGTTTAAAATAAATTTATAACATTCGTGATTTAAAAACGTGTTTTTATTTTTTAGGCCATGGGAATCAGACCACCACAAAGACAAAAATGGCCAAATATTTCTTCAGGGCAACTATGTTTTGTCAAAAATGGATATTTTCTAATGCAGTCGCTCTAGCATGCGTCTTGGAAAAAACCCTACCTCTCAACACAACATGGATATTTGATCAAGTTTTTGGATTTTCAAACTCCACAGGACTGGTTGCATTTGTCTTGAAAAATGGATTTATATTTGGATTAAACTATTGTGTTTGGGATATTATAAGTATCCAAGGCTACTTAATTGCAGTTGACATACTTGTGGGTGGACTTACACTGATATTCTGTTTTGATAAAGCGCACAGGTAAATTTTTTATACTTTTTTAACCCAAGAAAATATATTTAAGATTTTGGGCCAATTTATTTTTAAACAATTTTAGAGCATTTCTTAAAGCAATGCGAAAAGGGAAGCTTTGCTTCTGGCCGACTTCAGATACCATTCCATCTGAAATAACTATGTATCGCGCTAATCACGTGCTATCTGAAACATATAATGCTGCTGTGCGAAGTGCGCTTTTCCTCTTCTTGCTGACTTGTGGAATAGCGCAGATAGCATCAGCAGTCACATTAATTAATCAAAAAGACTCGGATTCGGTTCCAATTTTGGGAAATATATTCTTTGCAACTGTGGCACTTCAAGTAGTTCCGGTTATATTGATTGTGTATGGAATTGGAGGAGACTTTTACAAAGCGTCTGTTATATCACTACAACAGCTAAAGCGAAATGTAGGTATAGTTAGTGGCGTGGGAAATCGAAGAGACCGGAAGTATTTGAAAAGATTCTTGGACTCTTGTCAAGTGGGCAAGGTTAAGTTTGGGTTGTCGAATTTTATTGAAAAGACAACGCCACCAATCTGTCAGCTATTTTGTGTTAATCGAATAGTCGATTTGCTGCTATTGCGTTAATTGTATGTAAAATAATATAAAATAAATTAAACAATGTAAAATAATATAAAATAAAATAAACAATGTAAAATAATATATAAAATAATATATTTTGTAAAAAGTTAAGTGTTAAAAATATTTTGTCATTTAAAAACAAATACCTACGTATATTGTAAATTTTGCATAAGTAGCTAATACATTTTATGATATTTCATGCTTACGTAAATATAGAACACTACTGCGCAACGATTCTAACAGAGATACCTTCTTTAATTGTATTTACTTAATGAAAATTGAATAAAGGGCAATCCTCACACAAACTCACAGTGGAAGAAATCAAGATAAGGTATTCAAAACAAGTTTTCAAAAATATTTTTGGATTTACGTTGCCAAAGACAACAGGTCAAAATAAATCTGTTGATTACACAAATTAAATAATATTCGAAGTACTGACATTTTATAAGACTAAAATATTTGGAAATGTGTTTTAACTAAATTAAAGCATTGTAAAATATACAACAAAGGTTGTAATTTCATCTTATAATCTATATTAAATAGTATAAGCCGTAAGCTTGAAAGTACATTATTATGTATGTTTATGTATATACCAGTAATCATGTAGATACTGGTACTCGTGTACTAGTGTAATGGCCAAGAATAAGAATAAAAGTAAAATATAAATTTCAAATGGAGTATTGAAGTGAACGAGTTGGAATAATTATGTATCCTAAAAACAGGTACCGCAAAAAATTAATATTTTCTACACGCTAAAATTTTAATTGTATTACCATATGCTAGTTGGCTTCACTTAATTACTTCAATTTATAATATCATACTGCATTATGTTTATTCATAAGATAGCAAATTTTACGTCACTTCGCTACCTGAAATCAGCAGCAATTCCATAATTCAGAACGGTTTCTTTTTGGCATTTTGGAGTAACTCAGTATTTGTTATGTAAGGTCCATTACCTACCAACAGAAAAATTCCAGTTTCAAAGAAATTGTAATTTTCCATCAAATTTAACAAAAGATTTAAATTTTTAATACATTTTAGACAAAGAACATATATATTACCACAATTCTTCTAGAGTTGAAACGAAACACGAATGTTAGTTTTATTGGATAAAAATGCGCATATATAAATATATATGAATAAAGAAGTAATAACTGTACCAACAAAATATCTAGCTATTTTACTACACTGTATACGTCATATATTTTGCACACGTTGACTTATCTAGCAGCATTTCTTCATTCATTTTAGGATATACGCTTGCTAATGACACGAGCATCATAAAAAATAATAGCAAAAATAATTAGTGAACTGACGCTTAAATTATCATGCTAATTTTTCCATAGATCTCAAGGTCATTCATTCCAGGCTTAGCATAGCTCCCATTCAAACAGTTTTATTTAATGAATTTCTGAGAAACTCATTACAACCATTTATCTCGCTAACTTAAAAATATTTCCACTATTCTTGAATAATAGTTCGGATGGTAAAAAGGTCACGTTTCCAAAGCATTCCTTCTTATTGCATTTTATATTCAATTACTTAACCATTTTTATAAAAATGTTGAAAATTCCTGAAAATAATCTGATCTCCAGTTATGCTGAGAGCCAAGGTCCCCTAAAACATACAGAAGTTTGTAAGCTTCATCTTTTCTACGGACCAAACTCAGTAAACACCGAAAAGAAGCGAAAATGGTATCACTTGTTATTCGGAAGTGTTCTTCATCCCTTCAACGTTCTACTGTGTTTGTTGGCAATAACAAGTGGAATTGCTGGAGAATATGCCACAATGTCGATAATGTTTGTAATGGTATTTCTCTCAACAGCACTTCAATTTCGACAAGAATGGAAATCCGAAACTGAACTAGAAAGTCTTTTAAAGTTTGTGAAGACTCAGGTGACTGTTATCAGAGAGGATATGGTTCTAGGAAAAAATATGGAGTTTAAGGTTACGTCCACAGAGTTGGTCCCCGGTGACTGGGTGAAATTATTTCCGGGAGATTTGATACCAGCAGATGTGGAAATGCTGGAAGGAAAGGATTTTCACGTGAGTCAGGCGGCTTTAAGTGGAGAAGCACTTCCGGTTTTGAAATACAATAGGGATAGAAAAAGAAGCTGGCTGTGTCCCACAGAAATTGTTTTAAGGAATCACGAAAATGTAACCCAAACCGAAGAAGAATTTTACAATCGTTTTGAAAATGGGTTAAAATCGATTTGGACATTGGTAGGAAATACGGTGGGGATAAGGGAAGATGATTCGAAGGAGGAAAAATTTGGAGGGGTAAACTTTTCTGGAGATTTGGACAGACCGGATATATGCTTTATGGGAAGTGCTGTTGTAAGTGGGAAGGCGATTTGTCGGGTGGTGAACACAGGTGATAGAACACATTTTGGAAGATTGGCAAAGCAACTGGGGAAGAAACCTGAGAATAATTTTCAAAAAGGGGTGAAACGGATCTCATGGCTTTTTTTTGGATTGATGGTTGTCATGGTACCGCCAGTGCTGCTGTTACAGGGATTTCTGAATAATGACTGGTTTGATGCGTTTATGTTTGCGTTGTCGGTGGCAGTTGGTGAGTTAAATTTTAGTTCACTTCTAAAAATATATCAAAAATCCTCACACTTTTAATTTTGGTTTATTTTGATTTGCAAAGGTTTAACACCGGAAATGTTGCCAATGATTGTCAATTCGACTTTGGCGAAAGGTGCTTTAGAAATGTCGAAGAGACGATGTATCGTAAAGCAGCTAGATGCCATTGTGAACATGGGCGCTATTGATGTGCTCTGCACGGATAAAACGGGAACTTTGACAACCGGAATTGTCACATTAAATAAATATGTAAATGGAAAGGGAGCTGCAAGTCCAATGCCTTTAGTAATGGGATACCTCAACTCCACTTTTCAAAGTTGTCATGAAAATCCCTTGGATACGGCTATCATTGAATATATGAAGGAATGTAAGGATAATGGTAATATTGACAGCAAATCAGGTGAAGTTGAAATTGGGGAAAAATTCCAATTTGTTGAGGAAATCCCATTCGATTTCGTACGTCGTCGGATATCGGTGATTATCCAGGAAAAGGATGGAAATAATGAGACATATCTGATTTGTAAGGGTGCCGTGGAAGAAATCTTGGAAAAATGTGGTTCTATTTTAAATGAAAATTTTGGAGGAGCTCAAAGTGTATTCGATATTCTCCATGGCAACTGTCCAGTAGAAACTATGTCGGATGAAAACCATCAATATTTAAATAATTTAAATAGTCAATTAAGTGAGGATGGTCTTAGGGTTATTGCAATAGCATTTAAGAAGCTAGAAAAAACGGGAAAGAAAAGTTTTGGGACTGAGGATGAAAATAAAATGACATTTTGTGGTTATTTAGCATTTTTAGATCCACCCAAAGCTTCCACCGAACAAGCCATAAAAAGTTTAATGGATCATAACGTAAAAGTAAAAGTGTTAACTGGGGATGGTCCCTTAGTTTGTAAAAAGATTTGTGGGGAAATTGGCCTAAAAGTAGATCAGGTCATAACAGGTCAAGAATTGTCAGCTTTGGTAAAAGCAGAGCAAACTAAATCCAAATATGAAGTATATGGCCAAATTGCTGAAGACTATGGAATATTTGCAAAATTGACCCCAATTCAAAAGTCGGATATTGTAAAAGCATTAAAGTTAAAGGGTCACGTAGTAGGTTTCCTAGGCGACGGTATAAATGACGCCCCCGCATTATCCGAAGCTGATGTGGGAATAAGTGTGGATAGTGGGATGGATATATGTAAAGAATCAGCTGATATAATTTTACTTGAGAAAGATCTCACGGTTATTGATGATGCTGTGGTTACCGGGAGAACGACTTATGGAAATACTGTGAAATATATTATTATGGGGATTTGTGCAAATTTTGGTAACGTTTTCAGTATTTTGGTCGCATCCGCATGGCTACCATTTCAGCCAATGACAAGTCTCCATATTTTAGTACAGAATTTATTGTACGATGTCAGTCAAATGGCGATACCATGGGATACCATGGATCCAGAGTATGTCATGGTGCCACATCAGTGGTCGCTTAAAAGTATAATTAGATTTATGATTATGATGGGACCGTGGTCGAGTGTTTTTGATGTGGCGACGTTCTTGTTCTTATGGTTTTATTTTGGGATTCAGACTGATGAGGATACACATCTTGTGAGGGTCTTTCAGTCGGGATGGTTTTGTGTGGGGATTGTAACGCAGACTTTGATAGTTCATATGATTAGGACACCGAAGTGGCCTTTTATACAAAGTTGTGCGAGTGGGCCGATGATTGGGATGACTTTGGTTGTTATGGTGATTGGGTTGGGATTGCCGTATGTGCCAGGTTTAAGTGGGTGGATACATTTGGTAGGGTTGCCATGGGAGTTTTATCCTTTTATGGGGGCGGTGGTTGTCGGATATTGTGTGGTGGCTCAGATGTCGAAGCTTTTGTATTTGAGGTTGTTTAAGCAGTGGTATTGAGATAAAATAGGATTGGGAATTTAAATATGTATACTGCGTATAAATAAATATATTAGTGTTAAAAGAAAATCTTAATTATTAGATCTGGTTAAGATCCTAATTACAATAATTTTATAAATAACTGTTCTGAGATATTGAATTTCTAATAAAAATATAACTATATTGACTTATTTTAATTCAAAAATATTTGTCATAAAAAGCGTTTCTGTAAATTTTGATTATACTTTAATAAAATTCCATCGGGCGGTCGATTATTTTCATAAAATATTTTAATCAATGCTTCATAAACTGTAGTGTTTGTTCAAAAAATGTTCACTTAATTTTACCAAAATACTCTTTTTTGAAGTATGCTTTAACTCGATTCAATTGATTATTATGACATTATGAAAAATAATAATTCCAGTGGAGCAACTTAAGACGATCAATCATCAATCACGTCACAATTTAATTTATCGTTTATACGTAAACCTCAATCGATTTCCTCTTTTGTATTATATATCCCTCTATACTTTGTTATAAATGCCATCGAAATGATTAAACTTAGCTCGGCAACATAACTATATTAAAATTTCGCAATTCTGTTTTTTTAAGATTCAGGTAGTCGTACAAGTACGCTTTAAATATTACACAGTCGTCTCATACTTTAATATTGAAAGGTATCTCCTTAAAATATCTTAATATTATACCACAATAGTTTAATATTTTTCTCAATATATCTACCACACACGCCTCTTTCTAGGTTTAAAGTTATAAAAACAAGCTTTCTACCAAGTGTTTTGAATGATTTTGGTTGTTTTTTAAAACAAAACCGAGGTAGTTATGAGGAAATAAGGAAATTACATACTAGATAAAGCTTTTGTCTGGAATAATACTTTTTTAAATAACTTTAAATTTTCCTTATTGGCTCAATCGACCAGCATTTGTACACGTGTAGCTATCCAAACTAAAATAATCTGCTTGTCTAGAATAATTTAAACCAAAGTAACCATCGAAATGTTTAGCGATCGTTTCCACTGGGCAATTAACATTGCCATAAAATTTGTTCATTTAGTTGGTACATCACCATTCAAAATTGAAAAACACACATTGAAACTCTCCGTTGATCCTAAAGCTGTTCCCCGATTTCGAAAAAACTATCAATTAATTTTGATTTGGATCTTAGCATCATTTTCAATAGTAGCCGTTCGACACTCAGATGGTGAAACAAATGGTGTTTACATCACACTCGCAGCTACATTTGCCCTAATACTTTTAGCGTTTCTGGCGACAGTTGTGCGATTTCATTCGCACGATATATGTCGCGTTTTCACAGGATTAGTACAACTGGTTACCACAATTCATCAAAATGTTATGGTAAACTTTCACCCCAACACTAGTAAATACAATATATTTGTTGAAGCACTTATTCTAGTTATTTGCGCCAATTATGCTGGAATGATATTTCTTACAATTCTAATGATTATTTACGATCCCCGAGAAATGATTTTTACTGGTCGACTAATTCCAGAAAAGTATTTTTATTTTCCTGTAAAACTAGCTGTTATATTATTTCATTCTTATACAACGGCGGTAGGTTTAATTAGCAATTGCACTTTAGTTTGTGGGGTCACTATATTTGGATTTTATTTTACGCTACTTCTCTCAAAAGAATTACGAGTTGGTAGACCTATCTCAACTTATTTGACTACTGCGGAGTTGCGACAGTCTAATAACTTGCGGATAATGTACAGATCTTTTCAAGTGGTCAACACAAATGCAATGTGTTTCATGGGACTGTATCTGGTCGCTATAAATGCTTCTGTAATTCTTGCTGTTGTATTTCTTAACTTTGCACTTTTAAAGTATTGGAGTGTTCAGCACACTTTAATAAAATCATTGTGTTTATTGATTACGGTTACGTTTACATTGTTCTGGACTGCCGTATTGGAACTTGGGAAGTTATTTTTTATTAGGGGGACGAAAGTTGTGAATTCGTGGAATGGGAGGGATTGGGGAAGCCAAAGGGAAAATAAAATTATGCAAAGGTTTAGGCTATCATGTAAACCAATACTGATTTCTTATGGAAATCAGTTCGTTATTAGGAAACAAAGTATACTTATATTTTTTAGGGCTGTGATTAGAGGTACAAAGAGAGCTCTACTTACATTGTAAAATAATAAATACAGTTATAATATTTAAAAAGGCATGTAATTTTTTAAACAAATTGTTGTAAACATTCATTTCAATTATCGTCTTTAAACATTTCTAACATTTTTCTAATTGGTTTAGTAAAAATAAAATTCCTTAATACTTGAAATAATGCATTAGGATAAGCAAGCATATAGATTTCTGACCATGTCTTAATGCATTAGCAATCATTTTTTTGGAAGTTAGGATGTAGACTTGAAATATTGCACATATACTTGATATAGTTGAAATAGTATTGAAGTATTTTTAATGTGTGTATAAAAACAATTGTGCAACTTAAATATGTTTGAAAACACGTGCACGCCCTTTTCATGTCAAAACTATGGAAAAGCTTCTTAAGCTACTTCGGAAAATTGTTTTAAAGCTTTCATATTAATACATTTATTAAATTAGGTAACTACTTGCCAATATATATATAATTCTAGGGCTACGTTTTCCGTATTTCCATGTAGTTAAATAAGAAGGAATAGTTGTAAGAGTTAAAATAGCATGCTCATCTATCAACTAGTTATTATTTTATGTTTTCCTGTTTAAGCTTAAAAACACGAAATATTTTAGGTAATTATAAAAACATTTTTCTGTACACTTTTACTTTTCAGATAATGTGAACACTCTCTATTAATATTTTAAGCAATAGTAATTGCGGTTGAATTTATTCTTTTCATTATAACTTTCAAACTTTCATAACAACTTGAATAAACAAATAAATATTTTAAAAGCGTGGTAATGGGAGGGTGGAGGATCTCAAGTGGAGCTGGTGAGCTGGAAGGTTGAGGAATAAAATATATTTTAACTGCTAATTTAAAAAAAATAACGATAACTAGTTTAAGAAATTTTTAAACTTTTAAAAATGAATAATTGTTTTATTAAAAAATGGAATTCAACCTAATTTTCTATTCAAAAATGGAATTCAACTTAAATTTCTATTAAAAATGGAGTTCAACTTAATTTTATCTTGAGTCATGCTCAGTATCAGAACTCATCTACTGGTCTCAACGTCCAACCAGACAATGCAAAAACACCATCAAAACTACTAGGAGCAAAATATGTGGCACAGACTCTCTCAGAGTCGTTTCAGAATCATTATTCTTTGTATCTCTGCAAAAGCAGTTTTCAAATGATTACAATTTCTTACGAAATAATAAATACTTCAACTTACCATCAGTTATATTACTGAATAGTCGCAAGTTCTCTATATCATGTTGTCGCCTTTATTGATTCGCATCAAACTGGGAATAGTAACCATGTAATCATAGATGCCTTACAATTAGAAGCCATAAGTGAGGCTTTAAATTTTCAAATACTTTGTAGGAAAAAATGTATTGATAATGTTCTATGTATCAAAATATAGGGGATCTTTGTTTTAGGATATAAGGTATTTTTTGCAAACGTTGGCCACATTGGCCATAACATATGTAACTATATCATGATAAAAAATATGTTAAACGATTGTTTTTATTATTGCTCAGCTAAAAGAGATTACATAAATTCCAGGTTGATATAACCATTGCTCAACTTCCTTTCTAATATTAAGCATGCTAAAGCAGAAAAACAAGTTAGCGAATGGTAGTTATTTAAAATCACACGTGTCTCTTATGAATATTGATTGATGTTATGTATAGTGGGTAGATCGAGAACATATAAACGGGCAGAACCATTAAGGTAGTTGCAATTGTCCACAATTTTCACAAAAAGTG
>JAQFZG010003623.1:0-13226 GCA_034695465.1 Entomobrya nicoleti | reverse complement strand
CAGAAGGAGCCCATATCAATTCGCCATACACATCATTGTTTAACACTAGTGCTCCGGGAGAGTGAACATAAATGGCCAAGTTAAATTTTCTTAGCATTGCAGGCGTATGTTCAAGTCCAGGTAGATCTACTCCACGGAAATTGTTTATTACAATTAGACATTTGTCATTCACAAAGTTATGCAAAATTTCTTGCAGATTTTCTACACTGGAGTATGCATAGTTGGGTAAGTTACTTTTATACAATTGAAAGAAGCGAGATTCCTCTAAATATGATTCTGAATAAAAAAAGTTTACTTCACTTAATCCTCCCAGTGCTGGAAGAAATGTACTAGCGTTGAAATTTTCCAAGGATGTGATATTCATGTAAAAAAGTAGTTTTCTATATAGTTTATCGGTGCTCTCGGTAGATCTAAGTAAGATTACGGCTATCAAAAGAATTAAAATAGCCATTTTTGTCCAATAATTGTGCCAAAAAATTAATAGTATATTCAGGAGTCTAAATCAGTATTTTTAACGCGTTGAAAATATCCACAGGCGTGATTTTTGTTAAACTTTACTCCACAAGAACAAGTAGAAATTTTATATTACATAAAAATTAAGTTTCGTTAAATAAACCTATTTGTAATTTCTTATATTCCACAAAACCAGACAGTTTGCACGTAACGGTAAAAAGCGTGACGCGCATAAAGAGGTTTGGTCTTGACAAAATAATCAAGCAAAGTAGATTTTTTTCTTAGATAATCAACGTGGTGCGTCATTATAAAAGTGGTAGAAAAATGTAGTTCCACTAATATACTTACATATACATATATACGTTTCCAAATTATATTAGCACGTTATGCGCAACACATCAAACAAGTGTATACCCTATATACAGGTATGGCTATTCAAGTTTTACACTAATTAATTACATGTAATATATTAACTTCTACAAGTACGCAAGAGATATATACCACCATAAAGTAATTATATTAATGCGTGCTACCACACACAAAGCGAAATATGTAATTTATTAGAATAAAATTAAAATATCCAATACCCATTATTTACGTGTCTTAGCTAGATATAATTTGGAAGGAAATATTTTAGTGAAACAACATAATTGTACCTCAATAATGACACACAACTTACAACTTAAAATATGGAATATTGGAATAGTCTCAAGACCAATTACACTTCCATGTTTATCCGGTGTCTTTGCAATTTTCTTTAAATTATAAAAATTTGTATAAAACCCAGATTTTAAGTTAACTCTACGGGTAAACATGGTAAACTGATTTTCCTCCAAAATATTAATTGTATCAAAAGACATTAGAGGAGGTTCAGCTGTAAGTCTAGTCACGTTATCTCCTTTGTAAATTGTACTCAAATATAACCAGGTGATTTTAACAAAGAAAACACACCAAAATAGCGATGTATTGCCTGGCTTAGTGGCAGCACTTACTGCACTGTTATATTGGCCGAGTAACGACCAAAACATGTAAAACGTTATATCAAAAAAACTTGAATTGCTCAACTTATTTTGTATTTTGTTGCAAATTTTTACAATACATGACAAAATAAACCACGAGGTCAAAATAAGCAGCCAAGTTGGAATATCAAAAGGAGAAATTAATTCTTCGACCTGACTTATCCAATGCTTTTGTTCTTTGTGACAAGAAACGAAGCGTAGTTGTCTTATGTACGTAACTGCTCTGCTCTCTTGAAGTCGATTACGATATTTATAACCCCTTTGCACTAATAGTGGACGAAATTTTGGGTGTGAAATAATGGCTTGTGTTTTGCTGCATGATTTCACAACGACCTTTCTCCAATGGTAAAGATCATTGCCGTGATGATGACAAAATGTAGCATTAGTTGATTTTGGAAATAGTAATAATGTCAAATGAATATCAGCTATAAAATATAAAAGTTCGAGATCACTATCAGCAGAAAACATTTTGATTCGTTGCAACACATCACGTTTGCTTTGCCTGGATTCCTGCCTGTTGGATTTTTTAAATTGTACAAAATTCTTCGTTTGTACTATTCGAATGGAATGAGGAGCACGATTTATGTGCCGAATTATTTTCAAAACGCATCAAATTCATCTCGGGATGTTGGAATTATATTTGTGTTAATGGCAATGGTTTTAAACGAATCACATGGGTCACAATAAGCACCCAGGCTTTTCAAAGATAATGATGGATATTCCCAAAAAAGTACGTTTTTGGACAGTCTTGTCAGTACTCTATCATAAAAAACTTCGGCAATCATTTTCTTTACTGCACTTTCAGTCCTGCAGATTGAGTCCGTGGTGAAGTCACAAATAAGTAATGAGATCATTGGAACAGTATTTAGATAGCTATTTTTCCACTTTACTGTTTCTTGGTTTAAAACAAAGTTTACTAAAAAAGGGTTTTTAAGAACACTGTCCCAGTCGAACTTTGTTACGTACATCTCTGGAGACATTTCTTCAGTTGGTGGATGAAAATAAACGTTAGCCTCACACGCTTTGTTTTTACTTGTGAGTTGAAACGACTTAGTGAGAGTTTGCGCTACATATTTAAGGGATATGTGATCTGCTGGTAGTTTTGTTTTGTCTGGTTTAACATTACGACAACTTGATGTTTTTTGGCTGCCTTTTGCTAAGTATGTGGAGTTGAATTCAACAGGGAACAACTGTATTATATTACAAAAGGAAAAATAACGAAGAAGAATAACTGGTGCTTTAAGTACTCGAAAGTTTATATCTAATCCTCGGAAATTTATAACGTTTGTATTGCAATCAATAAAAGCGTTTAGGATGCTTGTTTGTCGGGCAGTGTCGTCTCTTGGTTCACTTATTGTCGCAATAGTAAAATTATTTTGAATGTTGAATGCAATTGCATGTAAATATAATCTTACTAAAAACTTGTCACCTTTCCACATTTTTAAATATCCTTTATTCCATGTTTTTGAATTGTCAAGAGAAATAACTATTGATTGCTAAAAACGCAAAAAGTACTAGGCAAGATTATCTGTTGTTTAAAAACATTTGAAACAAAATATTTTTTAAGAATTAAACTACATTTGTCCAGGAACACGCTTCCACGTTTGGGGAACTCAGTACTGCAGCTTGTGCATTTGCATAAGTTTTGTATTTAAATTGAATTAATTTTTAGAATTAAAATTTGGAAAGCTAATATTATGAACGCATGTAAACAAATATTGGTATGTTAATTTTCCAAGAATGCTTTTTCGTTCATGGCTACAGAAAGTATAATATACATTCCATAGTGGCATATCACTTATCGCGTAACAACTAAATAATAAACATGGGTCTTACTACTACTAGTTACACAAGTAGAAAAAGAATGTAGGCACAACAAAAGTAATTATATTTTAACTTGTGGTTGGCCACATGAAGCACTAGGCACAGACACTGCTTCCTGTTTTCTTTTTTTGTGTGGTCTACGTCTCACAGGAAAGTGAAAATCGATTATTTCTACCATCGATTGAATAAATACATACAAAATGATAGAATTTTACTAGAAGAAACAAAAGGGTTTGTTGGTACTAATAAGTAATGCTTGGTTATATTAGCCCATTTAAATATGGCGCAAATGTAGCTTGTAGCATACAGGTTAAGCAAGTAAGGTATTTAGGTCTATTTTAAATATAAATAAACTATATTAATTTTGAAACATTAACTAGATCATGAAAACATTTATATAATTTGTGAGTCTATGCAATCTTTTAATTTAGTATTAACATCTACTTTGGATTTATTGATCATCGTCGATTACTTTAAAATGCAAGGGTTTATATGCTCGGGCATGGCTTTGGCTTTTAGACATTACAATTTTTACTAAAATAATTATTTCCCTTAATAATATTATTTACGAGATAAAGCACTGAAAGATATAACACTTGAATTGTAAATAATTGGTTCTACCTTAGTTTCAGTAACTTGTTTTACACAAAACCCAAGTACAACCTTCCCAAAGACATTGCATAGTTTTCTTACTAAACTACAGCACTTATTGAAAAATCCCCAAATCTTATGTGCTAATGTTAGCCGGGTGAAACTTTCAAAACAAATAAAGGTCGTCAAAGATATAAGCAGGCCAACGCTATGAATACAACATAGTACAGCCACTGCTGCCTGTGTTCCACTATTTTCAGGTCCAACGGCATGGTTCTTAGTTTCAAACATTTCTTTGATAGCCTCAACATTAGTTTTTAACGAAATTGAGTAATCCAAGTACTTTTGCCACCACTCAAACACGCCAGCGTCAAAAAGACGTGTTGCTTTGTGAACCACATTTGTTGCAAAATGTCCCCTAAATTTATATGCATAAAATGTCTCAATTATGTAGTCTTTTCCAAAATAGCTCGGTTTCCGCAGTTGCTTAAGTCCTTTGTGCAGTTGTATTGCCATTGATCTTGGTAGAATGACTGCAGACTTGTTGCATTTTTTCATATGCATATTCGTAACAGTAGTAATATTTTCTTGATAACCTTGACCAGATTCTGGGAACATTGCGGAGTTATTGACGTATTTCCACATTTTTAAGGATATTTTTTCCTTGAATAGATTCAAACTTCTTTTAAATGCAGAACGATAAGCACGTAGCTGCAGCATTAAATCAACCCATAATTCTGAAAACACTGGAACCCTTTCATGAGCAATTACACTTCCACGTTCTCTAAGTACCTCGTCAATAAGACTTAAATTATAAAAGTTTGTGTAAACAGGTGATGCCAAGTCAACTCTACGAGTGTAAATGGTAAACTGGTTTTCCTCTAATTTATTAAACGTATTGAAGGGAGTTAAAGGCGGTTCTGCTGTTAGTCTAGTCACGTTGTCTCCTTTGTAAATGGTACTCATGTATAACCAGGTAATTGGGACAAAGTATACGCACCAGTACAACGACGTATTGCCTGTTTTACTGGCATTTTTCAATGTGCTGTTATATTGGTCAAGTATGGACCAGAACATAAAAAACGTAATATCAAATAGACTTGAATTGCTAACTTGATTTAATTCGTTGAAGAGTTTTACCATACAAGATAATATAAAGCAAGAAGTCAAAAATAGCAGCCAAGTTGGAATATCAAAAGGAGAAATCAATTCTTCGACCTGATTTATCCAATGCTTTTGTTCCTTGTGACAACTAACGAAAGCTAGCTGTCTGATGTACGTAACTGTTCTGCTCTCCTGGTGCTGTAGTCGAGTTTTTGAACCCCTTTGCACTAACAATGGACGGAACTTTGGGTGTGAATAAACGGCCAGTGTCGGGCTGCATGAAGCTACAGTAATGTTACTCCAACCATATAGACTATCGCCGTGATTATTAGAAAGCGTAGCATTGGTTGACTTTGGAAATAGCGATAACATCAAATGAATATCAGCTATAAAATATAAAAATTCGAGATTACTTTGAACAGAAAACATTTTGATTCGCTGCAGGACCACTTTAATGCTCTGTCTTTCTTCCAGCTTTGACTCATTTAATTGAACAATATGTTTCGATTGTACTATTCGAACGGAGTGAGGAGCCCGATTTATGCGCCGACTAATCTGCAAAACAGCGTCAAATTCATTCCAGGAAGTTGGAATTAAAGTAGAAATCGTTATTGTTTTAAACGAATCACATGGGTCACAATAAGCACACAGGGTTTTCAATGATAATGATGGATATTCCCAAATCAAAACACTTTCTGATAATCTTGCAAAATGTTTGTCATAGAATACCCCAGCCATCCATTTGTTTACTGCGTTTTCATTCCTACAGATTGAGTCCGTTGATGAGTTACAGATAAGTAATGAGATCATCGGAACGGAATTTAAATAGCTATTTTTCCATCTCTGGGTTTTAAAGTTTAAGTCCAAGTTCACTAAAAAAGGATTTTTGAGCACACTATCCCAATCAAAATTTCTTACGTACATCTCTGGAGAGATTTCTTCGGTTGGTGGATGAAAATATACGTGAGCCTCACACATTTTGTTTTTCATTTGCAACTGAAACGACTCAGTGAGAGTTCGTGCTACATAATTATTGGAAATTTGTTCCGGTGGTAGTTTTGCTTTGTCTGGTTTGGCGTCGCGACAAGTTGATATGTTATGTACGCTTATTGCTGAGTATGTAGTGGCCATTTCAAATGGAAACAAGTGTATTTTATTACAATAAGAAATATAACGAGTAAGAATAATTGGTGCTTCTAGTACTTGGAAATCAATATCTAAGCCTCGGAAATTTATAACGTGTGTATTACAACCAGTAAATGCATTTAGGATGCTAGTTTGTGTGGAAGTGTCGTCTCGTGACACACTGATTGTCGCAACTGTAAAATAATATTGAATGTTTATTATAGTTGTATTTAAATAAAAACCTAGGGAAAACTTGTTGCCTTTCCACATCTTGTGAGATTTTTTATTCTGTGTTTGTGAGATTTTTTAAGCTGTGTTCAGAGTTCACAATGGAAAAAAAACTAATGACTATTCAAGAAGCAAAACTACTTTGTATAGGGCAAAATTATGTGCTAATTTAATACGTATTTAATGTACAGAATGTTCTAAAAATAAAATATATGTTATGTTAAACCAATCTTTCTTTGATGGCTACTTTAACTGATGATTGCATTTCCACCCTTTTTAAACTAAAATTAAATAAATTGGGGAATACTATGCCGGGGTCAGTATATTTGCACTAGTTTTGTATTTAAATTGAAACAGATTTAGAATTTAGTTTTGGAAAGCCAATGTTGCCCCTTAAGTTTTTCTTTATTCGTTATTACTTCAAAAATGTAAGCATGAATTCCATACAACGTTTTGCGTAACAACTCAATAATAAACATGAATCTAACATTCTAGTTACACAAGTAGCAATATAATATATACCCAACCAAAGTAATTATATATTTATTTGTGGTTGGTCACATGAAGCACTATGCACAGACATTACTTCCTGTTTTCCCTTTTGTGTGGTATGCGTCTCACAGGAAAGTAAAAATTGATTGGTTCTACCATCGACTAAATAATTAGTAAGATACAAATATAATAGGATTTTAAAAGAAAATAATCTAAGAGCGCGTTAGTACTAATAGTTATGTAATGCTCGGTTAAATTAGTCAATCTAAGTATGGCACAATTGGCACTGAAGTGTAGCTTGTTCAGTGGTATATTGCGATACATTATTAAGTGTCTGGTTGTACTTTAAGCTTAATAACATGTTTGAAAGGAGATTTACGCTTAAACCATCCAAAGCATCGGTACGGAATTAGTTCTTTATCAAACCGTCGTATATAAAGCACTGCATCTTTTTCCATACTTCCTTACTTTCGAAACAAATAAAAATAAGGAAAGAAATTAGCAACCCAAAGCCCGGCATGCAAGTCAGCACAACCACAGCTGTTTTGGCTCCTTGGTTCGCATCTAATACATTTTCGGTTTCTAATTTTAACATAAGACTCTTCCCATTGACATTAGATTTTGCAGCAATAGAAAAATCCAAGAAACGGTGCCACCACTCGAATATACCAGCATCAAATAGATATCTCGCTCTGAGAATTATGTTGGCATAAAAATGTCCCTCAAATTTATACCACCAAAACACTTCAAGTATTTTATCTCTGTCATAATAGCTCGGTTTACCTACTCTTTTTCGAGTTTGGTGTAGTGTGATTGCCTTTAGTTTTGGAAGTATAATTGCGGACTTGTTGCAAATGTACATGTGGATATTTGAAATGGTAGTTTGCGACTTATTTTCTCCATAGCTTGGCCCGGAATTCGGTACCATTGCAGAATTATTAATATATTTCCACATTTGTTAAGATATTTCGTCTTTCAAAAAATTCTAGCTGAGTCTGAACCTTGTACGGACTACGGACTATTAATGGAGCTCAAATTAGCCCTACGAGTATACGTGTTAAACTGATTTTCTTCTAACATATTAAAAGTGTCAAATGGTGTTAAAGAGGGTTGGGCAGTTTGTCTCGTCACGTTGTCTCCTTTATATATTGTGCTTAAATATAACCAGGTAATTGGAATAACGAAAACACAGCAGTAAAACGAGCAATTATATTGATTCCTGACAGTGGTCAATGCACAGTCATATTGGCCCAGAATAGAGCAAAACATGAACAAAATTAAATCAAGTAGACCCAAGTCTCTCGTTTTGTCAGTCGATTTGTTACAGATTTTTACAATATAAGCCAGTAAAAAGCACGTTGTCAAAATTAGAAACCAAGTTGAAATATCGAAAGGGGAAATGAATTCTTTCAAATGATTTGTCCAATGCTCCCTTTCTTGGTGACGATTAACCAAGCGTAGCTGTTTAATATACGTGACTATTCAGCTCTTTTGAAATAAATTTCGAGACTTAAACGCCCTTTGAGCAATTACTGGACGAAACTTTGGATGTGAGTTGATTGCATTTGTTGGGGTGCATGCTTTAACAGTCACGTTTTCCCAGCTGTCATAGTATTTCACGCAAAGTTGCACGCAATGTTGGATCTGAGCTAGTGGGATTGGTTGAACTACTCGCATTAACCATGACGTTGTCGCAATTTCCAATATTTGTCTTTGTGTGTCTTTATAGGCACGTGGAAATGTATTCCAAGGAGTTTTTTTGGGCCAAAGTACAAAAATATCGGTTTTCCCTAGATTTGTTCAGCGTTTTCAGCGAATCATTTTGGTTCAGTTTTTATTTTATTTGGACCATCCCTGGAAGTTAAGATTTGGAATTCGATTTTTTAAATATGACACAAATTTTGAGTGGATCATCACACAGCCCTCACTATGATGTCATTAGCATATCATTAAATCATGCTTTGCTTGTCAAAACAAATTGGACATAGGTTCAAGCTCAGATTGTGAATTATGCAAACAAATTATAATCGGTACACCCAAATATATGGGGTATTTTGCTTATGTGACCCTGGTACATCCATCGGAATGAACATTAAGGGGACACAATTCACTAAAACCGAATAATAAAAGCAACCCACACTAGCTAGTCAACTAATTGCTTGTGAAAACTGTTAAATCGTAGGCAAAAAATTGACTTCGCAACATTAACCTACTACACCATATTTTCCAAAAATATAAATAACAGTACAGTGTACAGGGCAAACAATAAAAATTGACAAAATCTATAATACTGCAACACAAAAAAAGTCCCAATTACAAATTTAAGTGAGATTTAGGCCTGAAAAGAATATTGACATTTACTGAAAATTAGAAGAATATCTTTTTATTGACTCTGTTAAAGCAGTTATGATATTGATAGCTTACAAATACAATTGTTTGTTCGACAACAAGGAGCAACAAGTACGCCAAACATTAATTAGTTAGTTTCCGTTTTTCTGACTATAGTCAAATAATACTCGACTTGTTTTTACCAATTTTGTTGAAATGGGTGTTTCAGAAAATTGGACGATTTGCTACTCGAATCAGTTCTCGTCATAAAAGCTTGTGTTATTCGTAAGTAATTTATCTTCAAAGTTGCGCCACCATATCCAGCAAGACCATGAATCATTACGTTATATATTTGCCCCAATGGCAACTGAAAATTACAAAGTTTCGCTTAAATTACCAAAAAGTACTTCAGTTTGAGTTATAAAAGAAGTTGCTTTCTCGTGCCAAAATAATTAGTGTAAAGGGTAACGCCTTATTCGAGTGGAAGAAAATATGTTTTATAATGATAAGCGTATACATGCTTTATTTTACAAATAATGCTAATAAACTTCGGTCCAAATTAATAAGGTACTTACTTTTTATTGAAATATTACGTAAATTAAACAAATATTAATTAAATTAATTGCCTGATATAAGGTGTTTTTATACCACTAAGTCAAATTAATTAAACACCACACCCAGATTTTTTTCATAAGCAGAGGTTGATACTTAGTCTGGTTCTATCCGATGTGCCTCTTACATGAGTCGACCAAATTCATCTCACAAAGTAAAAAGTATTCAAAATCAAATATTCCACGACTACTTTCATCGAAAAAATACAACCCAAAATTAGGATTAAAACAGTTGCTAAACTGTGTAAGATGTAGAGCCAATGTACTTTAAATTTGTTAGATCATTTGCAGTTGCCATGATAACAATATGAATTTGAACGCTTTAATTCGTTTTGAGAAACTGAGATTTACCACAGTATTACATACGTTTGATGAATTGAACAATTCGTAATTCGATGCTCGCCTGAGATAATTATTTATGCTTCACATATCATAAATATTATACAAACCTATTTAATGTAATTCGCCGAAAGTAATTTTGGCAATTTGCTTTTCGACAAGAGAAATCATTCGGCAATAGTTTTTCTGATAGTATTTTTCGGCATTTTTCCCGGATACAAAGTTCTATTCTGACATCGGCTCTGCTGCCATAATAACTGTAAATAATTTCAGAGTTGTGCCTGCTCCTGTCGAAATGTATTTGTTACACTTTCTTGTTCCTTTAAAACTAAAACCTTTCTTTCCCTTTTGATTAAACTAAAAATATTCTTTCCCTTATGATTACACTAAAACATACCTTTGAAACGGCTTGATGTACTCAAAATTACACTAAATTTTTGAAAAAAATACGAAAGTTAACACAAAGCCGTCGGAAAATTAGAAAATGACCCAAAGCAGCAGATGGTGCTCCAAAGTAAAAAACATTAAAGCAGTCTTATACTAGTACATAGTACAGCCAAACTATCAAAAAATTCTGAGAGGTTTTGACAACAAGCTTAACAAGTAAGCTTTTTTATTTTATTTTTGTTCTATTGTATTTTATTTATCCGCTTAATGTAATTCGATTTACTGTTCATAAAATTAAATTTTTGAATGCTTTGAATAAGCTTAGAGGTCAGCATTATGTGGAAAAGAACAAGCAAAAGCTGCACGTTCATGAATTATAATAAATCATATGAAAAGGAAAAGGTTTTACACGAGGAAAAATGATGTTGAGCCATCCTATTATAAATTTGGGTGGCTCAATTGTCTTATTATATATGTTTTCTAATATGTTTATCTCAGTTTAAGAATCACATTTACATTATCAATTTGTATAATTTTAACTTGATTCGTAAAATATGCAGGTATCTTATAGAATGTGAGTTAGTCGTGGAAAATTTACTGGACAGATGACAAGAGATGCTTTGGCCTTTAGGTTAGGTTAATTCGGAGAGTAACATAGGAATGACAAGGTAGTGGGCCATATAGCCCGGCTATAAAATTGATTCTGCAGTGATGCGATGCATACCTACCGGAACTATATTTTAATTATACAGATGGGCTGCTGGTCAAATATGCTGAGTAGCCGTGATAAGCACATTCTAGATGATTAAATAGCTATATTCACCTTTTGATTTCGAATTTGAATTAAACAATTACTTTAATGCATTCATATAAAAGGTTTTCTGATTTTCAGTTCATAACATTAATACATTGGGATATTCAACATGCAACACTTTATGAAATACTGCGCAGTAGTTCATCTAAAGCAAACAATCAAGTTACATATGTACTTCCCAAAACATAACGCCTCATTCGCGTGGATAAAATCACGTTTTCTAGCCATATACGGGTATACAATAAAATGCACGCATACAAAGTATATATTTTAAAAAGCATTTGTATAAACAAAAAATGTCACAAGAGACGTAACAATTTTTAATCAGGTAATGGCCTGATATAACTTGTCTTCCTACTTAAAATCAAATTATATGATTACCACACTCCAAAACTTTTGTTATATTTCGAATTAAATATAAAGTCTAGTTACGTATGTGTTACCCAAGACGTAATGCCTCATTCACGTGGATAAAATCCCGTTTTCTGGACATAGACGCGAATATAATACAATGTACATATGAAAAGAACATGTTATATACCATTTGTCTAAATCAAAAAATGGCGTAACAGACGGAATAATATTTAATTAAGTAATGGCCTGATATAACTTGTTTTTCCACTTTAAATAAAATTATATAATCACCACATCAACAAACTGTTTTATAAGGGGATCTAAAGACAAAATCTACTTATATTCAAATGAGCGTCATTGAAGAAAAGTACTTAAAACCAAACATTTGATAAAAATTAACATAAAAAACAGCACAATAATGGCATAAAAACTTGTTATTAAACTCTGTCGAGAGGAAATTTATATCGCTAAATAGTACATAAACCATATAAAACCGTTAGAAAGTTATTCTAGTTAGTTAAGGCCCTAATCCAGTATTATGTTTATTTGACATATATATTGTCCGACCAATTGTCGCGTAAAAATGGCAGTAAGAACATTTACCATTTTAACAACAATTTTAATAAATTCGCTTACGACATTGGCATCAACAGTACATCAACCATATTTACCCTTCACACCTACCAGCAGCTACTTAATAAATATTGTGTTATCTTCTTCTGTACAACAAATTCCTTTTCGAATCATTCCCCAATCAGCAAAATTTTTGCAAATATATACTGTTCATAACTTAACAAGCTTAAATTTCGAAATTTCTGACCACTTTTTAGAACAAAATAACAATACAATCACCCTGCTCGCGGGATATTTTCGACTGACAACTAAATACTTCAATTGTCCAATTTTATTTCTGCTTCTTACCAACGATAACTTAATAGAAAGTGTTTACGCAATCAGAAAATCTGGATTTGGGACATCGAATCAGGTCGTATTTTTCAATTACGTTTCTAAGTTAAATTTTCGAAACCTATTCTTTATCACCAAATTCCTGAGATCCCTACCGTACCACAACGTGAAGCCGTTTCATGCTAGTGTGGTGTTTTTTGAATCTGAGAGCAGCACTGTTTACATCTTATGTTACTTTTGTAATTCCGAATTCGCCCAACTCATTCCAATCGAGACAAATTCATTTGAAATCTTGCAAAAATCAGCTTTGTCGTTGAATTCAAACGGGTATGGTGGAAATATACAAATATCATATCCATACGCGGAATCGATCTCGAGATCATTGGCAGATTTTTTATATTTAACTGCTCCTAAGTATATGCCCACGGAATCATGTCTGCGAGGATTTTCAAGCCACAGAAACGGCTTGAAGTTTTTATTGAGTAGTATTTCTACCTGTAATCATAAGCAGATACTAGGTATATCGTCAATTCAGGGAGCATTGAACATTACAATAGTTTTGGTCAAAAGCAGCAACCTTCCCGAGAATAAATGGCATTTGCAAATGCAGCTTAACTTACATCAATTTCTTAATATGGAGGCCTTCAATGT